>SNQN01002228.1:37507-59104 GCA_008642245.1 Bassia scoparia | reverse complement strand
TTGTATTAGAACTAACTCAACTTGTATACATATGCCATCAATTTTTATTGATAAAAGGCCAAAACCTCATCTTTTGGTGTTGAGTCCATGATCAGTCCATATGTGAGTGTCTCACACTCTCACATTGATGAAGTATGACGTAAGGGAGACTAGTGTCAGGGAATTAATTCCACGTTGAAGAATATAAAAAATTGTGTTCACTTTTCCCTTCATTTTCATATGGTCTTGTGAGATGGACTTACACACCTCGTGGCGTGCAAAGCCCAGACGCGTTTGACATTTGGGCATTAATAACATTTTCTTTGTTGTTGYGAGTAGGATTACATCTTAGAAAAATTTTCCAAAATCATTTAAAAATCTATGAGGGTGTGTTTGGAACTTTGGAATGTAGAATTTCATTTGAAATTATGAAATTAGTTCAATTATATTGTTTGGATATCCAATAATTTCAAATGAGAAATTTGCCCAAATTGTAGAGCTATCAAGTAATAAGTTATTTTAAGGTAAGAATTTTAAATGACAAAGCAAACAATATCATTTGAAATACTGAAATTTCATAATTCAAATGAAAATTTTAAAACGGAAATTTTCTTCCCAAACACAACCTAACTTCATTTGGAAATCTTGTTTATTGTTTAATCACTCATTTTGAGTTCAACACCTAAGATATCCAATAAACACGCCTAGTATTAAGCAAGCTAATGGCTTGCAAAAATACTTAAATAAAAATCTATTTTATTGCATGATTATCATCCTATTATATACAATAATACTTCGGAAGACTTAAGGAGTAGAATAATACTTGGTATGTTCACAAAATTTCTCAAATCTCTCGTACCACTTTGTTTGTCAGATTTCCTTAACTCATACACGTTGAATACTGGCTATTCATTTAATTTTGAGTTTTTTTTTATTCATTGACTCTAACAATGCTATTCATTTAATTTTGATTTTTTTTATTCATTGATTCTAACAATGTTATATAATAATCATACAAAATTGTCGTCCGTTACTGTTAGAGGGTATTGGACCATAGGTTCAAGGCCCGTTAAGTTATTRTAGGTTTAGGTTATTTTCTAGGTTATGTTTTCTATATATTGATGTAATTGTATGGGAAAAATATGACAAGCAATACAATCAATAAAATGTAGATCTATTCTCCCTCTGATTCTTGACAGTTACTTAAATGGGTCATTTGGTATGACATAGGAATAGGGATAAAGATAAATATTGGGAAAAGGATAAGGATTTTATGATAGAGATAGGGATAAAATTATTCTAATCCAATGTTTGGAATAGTTTGAGAATATAAAAGGGATAAGTGTCAAAATTACTTAAATACCTTTAGTAACTCTTCCATCCTAACTTTCTTTTTTCATTTCATTAAGGATATATTTGTCTTTTAATATTTAATTCTTATCCCTTTCTCTTATACCARCCCTCCCTAGGTATAATTTTAYAGGGATAACTTGTCATGTTATAATTTTAGAGGGATAARTTGTCATGTTATCCTTATCCTCATCCCTCTCATAGTCCCTATCCTTCCAAACAAACAAAAGATTTCTTTAACCTCTTCCTCCTTAATCCTTATCCRTATRCCTACTCTCAATTTCCCCAAAACAAACACCCCAAAGATTCTACCGGTTACGTACTAGGTTAATGGGTGAATAAATTAGAGAGAGTGTGTAACATTCAAATGAGAAAAGTGATAAACACATAAAACTTTATYAAACYAATCGGATCAGAGGAAGTACTTAATAATCCYATTAACTATTTTAATTTTWATTTTTGTTCAAAGAGTCGCAAGGGCGGGATGAGAATCTGATTAACTAGGACTGAGGGTGAGTTAGCACTATTATTGAAACYTGAACATCATGTTGATTTCATATTCATTTGTTTTAATGTATCTTGTTTATTAGATCATTAAAGAGGTTCATCTTGCTAGATTTGGCAGAGRAGTAAATAATTAATAGGTCTACTATGATCTSAGGATCATATTCTTCATTATGGTACGTATCAGGTAAATGTTCATTCCRAAAAATACAAYTGTTCATTTTCAGATATGAACATTTGTGTTTGAAAATGAACATTTATACTTGGAGATGAACATTTGCATTCGAAAATGAATATTTGAATATTGACATTTGTTTTTTGAGATGAACATTTGTTCGGGACCATAATGAGAAATAAGTTCAATTTAGATAAGTTTAGGGCTGATCAAGAAAAAGAATATTTTCCTTCATTTTTGTATTGAAAAAAATTTGTCGTCCAATAATTTATTTCCTCTAAATCCAAAGAATGATGCAAAATACTTCGTATAATTTATTTTCTTTAATAATAAGGTGTTTTATTTTCATTGTATAATATAGTGAGTATGATTAACGTATAATGTAGTAACTCATCATCTACTATAGGTGGGTACCTATAGCTGTTCCAACATTATCCTGAACATGTAATATAGTACATATAAGTATATAACGACACATATTATGTGTTTTTTTTATGTTACTCGTGTTGGACAAGCTATATACAAGTAATACAACAATCTTTGGTAACAAGTGGATGTTATTTCATGTGTTAAAAATCAAAATCAACCACAACATTTAATGAATACAATATAACAATAACCTTATTAATCAAGAAAATGTGTCACATATATATATATCACTTCCTTCGTAACAAAATAAATGCAACAAATGGGTATTATTTGTGAGAGATAAAATATTAGTTTTTTGCATTTATTTATTTTTCTATAGAGGGAGTAGATCTAAATAGCATAAAATATTACAAAGTCCTCTTACAAAGTAGTAGTAGGATGAATAATAATAATAATAAAGGTACAAACTTAATTGCATAATACATACAAAGTAGAAAACTTTAAAACATTGCTTAGCTGTTGGAGTTTCATTCTTCAGATAGATCAGCCTCCTTTTATTGTTCATGCTCCAAGAATAAACCATCTAGCTCACCCTGCAACATCAGACAACCAAATCACAAAACACAACATCAGACATGAGACATCGAGTGCAAGTAAAAAAAGATCGAAAGAGTACATGATAATTGTATTCACGCTGGCTCTGATGCCATGTTAACGGACCATTTCAATTTAAAGTTTAAATTGATCGTTGAGATCCAAAAATATGTTATATTCACTATCAATAATAATATACTAGGGTGTGTTGGGAACATGGGATGGATAAGAAAAATATATTGTGTATGAATTATTTAGAAGAACTACCTTGAGCAATCAGTGTTGGGGCTAATAGCGTAGGGAATGTTGACACCACATTCCTTAGGGAGTCCTGCAGCCCTGGCCTTGTTGAGGTTCCTAATCGACGCAGCAGCCGATTTCAGGCAACTGCAAGCGGCCCTCCTGTCCGCCGATGTTGAGGCCATCCTMTCAAGGTTCTTAACGCCGTTGCAGCAGCTGGTTGGCGGCGAACCGGCCCTGTTTGTTAGGTAGCTATAGCACGGCGAGAGTTGGGAGTTCACTGTGCCACAAGTTATGGCTTCAACTACATGTGGTGCTACCACTAGCATGCACATAACAATTGCACAAGTCACTTTGATGAGAAGAGRCATTTGATTGGTTCAAACTTAATAAATCAAATTTGGAAGTTTTGTAAATTTGTAAGGTAGTTTGATGGTATAAAAGCTTAATAGTTTGTGTTCTATTTATAGATTCAATTTGAATGTGTGTGTGATTAGCACTATCATATTATATTCCATAAGAAAATTAAAATGTGCATTATGGAAGTGATAATAGCACATGCCATTTTYCCCGGTAGTGAATCTTTATTTATTAATTAGGGTTGCTCAATGGACTAAATATAAATAATTAGGGTACTAATTGAGTTAATTAATGCCAGATACAAATTGGCCTTTTTGAGTACTTAATGACTTAAGAGAAGACTTCACTAAATTTATTTTTTCCAAGTTGGGGTTTTGAGATCATTTTTAAAAATACTTTCTCACCATTACATCATAGATTATTTGATTATGTACTTTTATGAAAATGACTTCTGCACAATTTTTTAAAATGAGAGAGATAATAGAGGGATTTATGAGAAGACAGATAGAAATATTATTTCTTAAAAGAGAAAAATGATGCATCTAATTTTACAGAGATTATTTTGAGGTATTTCGGTGTCGTTTGGTTTTATGAGCCGATATGGGTCCGAGGAGGTAGTAGTAGATCACATGGGCTTACTAAGAGTGTTTTGAAATAATGTGTTTAAAGGGTCGACTTCAACTAAGCATATCTCTAAAACCACTTGTAATTTTTAAGTGATTAAGGTTGTAGATGAAATCTTGTTTCATGATCTTTTCAATGATGATACATAAGTCATAAGCTCGATTTCGTTAAGAAACAAAGAAAATATGCCCGTTTTACGTTGAATTGTGTGCTCGTGTAAAATACACTATTATATAAGAGAAGGGGGAGGTGGTGGTGGTGTCCACCTAAAATTACCCCGCTTTACCGTTACCAATAACGAACATTATTTTAAATAATCCACTTAAAAGCCTAGGAAAAAAAACAATCAACTATAATTAATTAATTCAAAACTAGACATGCATATAAATATATAATGTACTCCGTAGTCAATAAATACATTTTTCAAAGACAACATCATTTAATACTTCTTTTGTTTTCCCGTGATAAGTAAAAATTATTATTTATTTGAAATTGTACTTAAAAAATTATTGAACATCATAAAAAGTTAATGTATCACTGTATACATTATCATATTTTTCAATTTGGTTGTATTATACTCCGTATTACATATATCAGCTACAATAAAAGGTTAACAATGTAGTATTCTATGCATTATCATATTTTCGCTCAATAGTAAAACATTTTCTTAGATTATCGATCGGTATATTAAATTATCATACTATTTTGTTATTAAAATTCTTATACGAACAAAAAAGAAAAAATTGTCACAAAAGACCTTTTATATTCATTTTTTTTGTGATAAAGGACCTCTTATGTTCAGATCATTTTTTTGTGATAATGGACCTTTTAAAAAATTTACTAAAAAGGACAAAAATGAGTTTATTTTTGTGAGAAGGGACCTTATGCCAGTCGAAAAGTCAAAATTAACCAATCAAGTTACATCACGTGTATAGCAAGTGCCTTCAAAAACAAGGTCAATCTATCTTCTTTCTTTCCACGATTTTCCCTAAACTCTTTTTTTCCCCCAAATTCCATTCTTTCTCCTCTGCAACTTTCATTAATAAAGATACGCTCTCAGAAATGAAATCATTCCATCACAAATGCTACAAAGTTAAAATTAATGCTAGATAAATTGATGTTATTGTTGAAGTCACATGCAATATACATAACATGATTTTGTCGGTCAATTTTGACTTTTTCGACAAAAGATCCCTTCTCACAAAAATAAGACTTTTTCCCAGAATATTGTTATAAGTTTTCTAAATTCCCAATATGCTTCGGTTCTTGAAATATTTCCCTACATACCGTCTACGTGGTTCGTAATTTTTTTTTTTTAAAAAAAAATCTTCTTCGCTACTGCCATTAACGAAGATGACATAATACTGTAGTTGAACTTCGCTACTACCAGTAGCGAAGTGTGCATGTAGTTGAAATTCAGCATAATCATAACATATTTATTTACAATTTAGGATATTAACAACTAAAATACTCATAATTGAACACAAATTCAGCATGTCTAAATTAATAAGTTACTTGARCAATCTACCAAGTAAATTAATCTAAATTCATATCAATTAACCAATGTACCAAGTTAATCAAGCAAAATTCAACAACAATTCGTGCAAAAAAATCATTCTCCAACAACAATTCAACAAAAAATTYCAAARTTCAMATTAGAATTCCAAAACAAATTGACAAACAGGGCAAAAAACTAACCTTGAGAAAGTGACAATTCGACGGCGGTACYAGGGAACGGCGGCTGAATARCAATTGSGTAAGGTTGGCGACGYCAGGAACTGAGCGGCYACGACGACAATTGAACGYCAAAGGCTATATARGCTCGGCAAAGACGACGATGAATGAGGAGGGTGACGGAGTGAGGAAGTGTTTGTAAGTCGTCTGTGATATTGCTTCTATTGTCGACAATGAAACTTGTTTTTTTTTCTTTAGTAATTGAACTTCGCTATTACTAATAGCGAAGTGTAGGGATAATTCGCTATCAGTGATAGCGAATTATATATTTTTTTATGAAAAAATAAATAAATTCATTAACGAACCTAAATCAACGGTATCTTGGGAAATAGTTTCGAAACCGAAGCAAAATGGAAAATTCGAAACACTTTTGCAATATGTTGGGAAACAAAAATAATCTCATTTTTTGTCCTTTTTTGCAAAATTATTTTTAAAAAGGTTATTTGTCCCAAAAATTAGACATAAAAGGTAGGTCTTTGTGACAATTTTCCCAACAAAAAATTATCGCACACATCGCGTGTTTAATTGGAAAACTATATATATACATATAATACATCCTTGTTGAACTGCATCCGTATTTTTTTTAATTTTTTTGTTGGGATATAAACACCCATTGAGAGTTATTTTTGGTGATTGTATTATCCATATGAGGCTTTATGCATTATTCTATCCAACTGGAGCTTGTAGTTCTTTTCATCATCTTCAATAATTTAGAGTTTATTATTGAATAATTATCTTATCAAAATATTGTAGAGGTAAAATATCACTCATGACCTTGTCCATATCATCAGAGATGCCAATGGTGTGGCCCATGAGCTTGCTAGCTATGCCATTCATATGTCTACAGATAGGCAACTGTTCCACCAAGTTCCATGGTTTGCTAAGCAGGCTTATGTGCATGACCTCAAAAACATGTCGCTTGCCCTTGACCCCACTGACATTGCCTCCTCTTCTGGAGCTAAAGAGTAGTTGCTGTTGGGATCCTTCTCCTTTTGTGTATGGCTGTCTTGTTTATAGCTGTTTGTACTCTTATGAACTTTTAGCCTCTTTCACTCTTGTTTTATTATGTTTTCAGTGCTATGTAGTTTACCTTATTTGTACCTACAATGGATTTGGTTCATACGGTCATACCTAGTTTATGGCCCTTTTTGGCTAGGTATGACTTTGGACTTGGTCCATAATTATTAATATATGAGAATCCATTGTTCTTATAAAAAAAACACTAGAATATAAGTCTCGTAACATTAAATAACTAGAAGTGTATGTAACTTTATGTGACTTTTTAGAAATCATGCAAATGGGAAAAACTTAATAATATAATACTCAATCGAAAAATAGGAACAACAATAGGGAATGGATGGAGTTTGTCGTTTTATACTCCCTCCTAAGAATGTTTCGACGTTTTCTCGTTTTTTCTTTAACGAACTCAAAAGTCCCCTATATGGACTCATTTGGCCCCAAATTAATCTTCCTTGGACCATTCACGTTTTTCGGCCAAAAAATGACATCTCGGTCACCCGGATCGAATTTAATTTGTTGAGAATTTCCGTCACACGTTCACGAGAAATGACTATTTTAAAAGTTTTAGACCAAAATACTAAGCATACTGCCTCCTACGAGTGTTTCGACGTTTTCTCGTTTTTTCTTTAACGGACTCCAAAGTCCCCCGTATGGACTCATTTTCCCCCCAAATCTTCCTTGGACCCATCATATTATCATATGAACCTATGGTTAAAATTTCGACAATTTTTCCGAAAATTATCCGGATACCTCATTTCAGTGATGTAACGTTTTTCGACAAAAAAATGACATCTTGGTCACCCGGATCGAATTTAATTTGTTGAAAATTTCCGTCACAACTTCACGATCATGAGAAATGACTATTTTAAAAGTCTTAGACCCAAATACTAAGCATACTGCCTCCTACGAGTGTTTCGACGTTTTCTCGTTTTTTCTTTAACGGACTCAAAAGTCCCCTGTATGGACTCATTTTCCCCCCAAATCTTCTTTGGACCCATCATATTTTCATACGAACCTATAATTAAAATTTCGACAATTTTTTCAAAAATTATCCGGAACCTCATTTCAGTGATGTGTAATCCACGTTTTTCAACCAAAAAATGACATCTCATTCACACGGCTCAAATTTGTTCGGAATTTTTGGCACACCTTCACGGTCATGAGAAATGAGTATTCTAACAGTTTTAGACACAAATACTAAGCATACTGCCTACTATGAGTGTTTCGGCGTTTTCACGTTTTTTGTTTAACGGACTCAAAAATCTCCCGTATAGACTCATTTTGCCCCCAAATCTTCCTTGAACCCATCATATTATCATACGAACTCATGGTTAAAATTTTGGCAACTTTTTTTGAAAATTGTCCGGAGACCTCATTTCAGTGATGTATAATCCACATTTTTCGGCCAAAAAATGATATCTCGGTCACCCGGCTCGAATTTGTTCAGAATTTCCGTCACACATTCACGGTCATGAGAAATGTCTATTCTAACAGTTTTAGACCCAAATACTAAGCATACTGCCTCCTACGAATGTTTCGACGTTTTCTCGTTTTTTCATTAATGGACTAAAAGTCACCCATATGGACTCATTTTCCCCCCGAATCTTCCTTGGACCATCATATTATCATACAAACCCATGATTAAAATTTCGACAATTTTTCCAAAAATTGTCTGGAGAACTCATTTCGGTGATGTATAATCCACGTTTTTCGGCCAAAAAATGACATCTCGGTCACCGGACTTGAATCCGTCACACCTTCAGGGTTATGAGAAAATAACTATTCTAAGAGTTTTAGAATGAAATACTAAGCATACTACCTCCTACGAGTGTATCGATGTTTTCTCGTTTTTTTCTTTAACGGATTTGAAAGAACCCCGTATAGACTAAATTTTCCCCCCAAATCTTCCTTGTACCCATCATATTATAATACAAACTCATGGTTAAAATTTCGGCAATTTTTTCGAAAATTGTCCGGAAACCTCATTTCAGTGATATAACATTTTTCGTCAAAAAAATGACATCTCGGTCACCCGGATAGAATTTGTTGAGAATTTCCGTCACACCTTCACGATCATTAGAAATGACTATTTTAAAAGTTTTAGACCCAAATACTAAGCATACTGCCTCCTACGAGTATTTTCGACGTTATCTCGTTTTTTCTTAAACGGACTCAAAATTCCCCTGTATGGACTCATTTGCTCCCAAAATCTTTCTTGGACCCATCATATTATCATACGAAACTATGGTTAAAATCACGGAAATTTCTCCGAAAATTGTCCGGAACCTCATGTCAGTGAAATATAATCCACGTTTTTCGGCCAAAAAATGACATCTCGGTCACCCGGCTCGAATTTGTTCAAAATTTCCGTCATACCTTCACGATCATGAGAAATGACTATTCTAACTAGGGGTGAGCAAAGATCCGGTCTGGACATGAAACCGGACCGGACCAGAATTTGGACCGGACCGGACCGCCGATTCCGGTCCAGGTCCAAAGAAATTAGGGGAGCCGGTCTTCCGGTCCGGTCCAAAACCAGGGTTTTCAGGTCCAAAGTAATTAGATGCTTAACTATTTCCTAAATGCACCGCAATACAGTATATGATTAGATGCGTCAAAGCAGCATGTATTAATGCCTAACGGATTCCTGCGGAATTAGCATATGTCTGCTAAAGATGTTGCTAAATTCAATATAAGCAACAACAAAAAAAAAAGGTCCAAACCTGGACCGGACCTGAATTTTCAGGTCCGCTCTAAGTCCAAGTTTTTTTGGAGATTCCGGTCCGCCGGTCCAGTCGGTCCCGGTTCGGTTCGGTCCGGTTCTGGACCGGTGCTCAGCCCTAATTCTAACAGTTTTAGACCCAAATATTAAGTATACTGCCTCCTACGAGTGTTTCGACGTTTTCTCTTTTTTTCATTAACGAACTCAAAAGTCCCCCGTATGGACTCATTTAGCCCCCAAAATCTTCCTTGGACCCATCATCTTATCATACGAACCCATGATTAAAATTACGGCAATTTTTCCAAAAATTGTCCGGAGACCTCATTTCAGTGATATATAATCCACGTTTTCGGCCAAAAAATGACATCTCAGTTACTCGGTTCAAATTTGTTCAAAATTTCAGTTACACCTTCGCGGTCATGTGAAAAAACTATTCTAACCTTTTTTAATCAAAATACTAAGCATACTGCGTCCAACGCGTGTTTCTGCGTTTCCTCGTTTTTTGTTAAACGGACTCAAAAATCCCCCGTATAGACTCATTTTGCCGCCAAATCTTCCTTGGACCCATCATATTATCATACGATCCCATGGTTAAAATTACGACATTTTTTTCGAAAATTGTCCGGAAACCTCATTTAAGTGATGTAACGTTTTTTGGCCAAAAAATGACATCTCGATCACCTGGATCGAATTTGTTCAAAATTTCCATCACACCTTCAAGATCATTAAAAATGACAATTTTAACAATTTTTGACCCAAATACTAAGCATACTGCCTCCTACGAGTGTTCCGACGTTTTCTCGTTTTTTTCAAATGACTCAAAAGTCCCCCGTATGGACTCATTTGTCCCCCATATCTAATTTGGATCCATCATATTATCTTACGAAACTATGGTTAAAATTTTGGCAATTTATCCGAAATTTGTCCGGAACCTCATGTCAGTGAAGTATAATCCATGTTTTTCGGCCAAAAAGTGACATCTCGGTCACGCGACTTGAATTTTTTCAGAATTTCGTCACACCTTCACGTTCTTGAGAAATGACTATTCTAATAGTTTTAGACCCAAATATTAAACGTACTGCATTCTACGAGTGTTTTGACGTTTACTCGTTTTTTCATTAACAACAGACTCAAAAGTGCCCCGTATGGACTCATTTAGCCCCCAAAATCTTCATTGGACCTATCATATTATCATACGAATCCATTGTTAAAATTTTGGCAATTTTTTGCGAAAATCGTCCGGAGACCTCACTTCAGTGTTGTATATTCCACGTTTTTCGGCAAAAAAATTACATCACGGTCACCCGATTCGAATTTGTTCAAAATTTATGTCACACCTTCACGGTCATGAGAAATGACTATTTTAACCGTTTTAGACCCAAATACTAAGCATAATGCATCCTACGAGTATTTCGGCGTTTTCTCGTTTTGTTTAACGGACTCAAAAATCCCGCGTATAGACGCATTTTGCCCCCAAATCTTCCTTGGACCCATCATATTATCATACGAACCCATGGTTAAGATTTCGGCAATTTTTCCGAAAATTATCCGGAGACCTCATTTCACTGATGTATAATCTACGATTTTCGGCTAAAAAATGACATCTCGATCACCCGGCTCGAATTTGTTCAGAATATCCGTCACACGTACCTTCACGGTCATGAGAAATGAATATTCTAAAAGTTATTGATCCAAATACTAAACATACATCGTCCTATGAGTGTTTTAGTGTTTTCTCGTTTTTTGTTTAACGGACTCAAAAATCACCCTTATAGACTCATTTTGCCCCAAATCTTCCTTCAACCCATCATATTATCATACGAACCCATGGTTAAAATTTTTGCAATTTTTTCAAAAATTGTCTAGAGACCCCATTTCAGTGATGTATAATCCACGTTTTTCGGCCAAAAAATGACATCTCGGTCACCGGGCTTGAATTTGTTTAGAATTTCCATTACACCTTCAGAGTCATGAGAAAATAACTATTCTAACAATTTTAGACCCAAATACTGAGCATACTGCCTCCTACGAGTGTTTCGACATTTTCTCTTTTTTTCTTTAACAGACTTAAAAGTCCTCCGTATGGACTAATTTGCCCCCCAAATCTTCCTTGGACTCATCGTATTATCATCCAAACCCATGGTTAAAATTTCGACAATTTTTCCGAAAAATTGTCCGGAGACCTCATTTCAGTGATGTAACGTTTTTCGGCCAAAAAATGACATCTCGGTCACCCGGATCGAATTTGTTCAAAATTTCCATCACACCTTCACGATCATTAGAAATGACAATTTTAACAATTTTAGACCCAAATACTAAGCATACTGCCTCCTACGTGTGTTTAAACGCTTTCTCGTTTTTTCTTTAACGGACTCAATAGTCCCCCGTATGGACTCATTTGCCCCCCAATTCTTCTTTGGGCCCATCATATTATCATACGAATCTATGGTTAAAATTTCGGCAATTTTTCCAAAAATTGTCCGAAACCTCATTTCAGTGATGTATAATCCACGTTTTTCGGCCAAAAAATGATATCTCGATCACCCGGCTCGAATTAGTTCAGAATTTTCGTCACACATTCACAGTCATGAAAAAATTCTTCGGAGATGACCTCGTTTCATTGATATATAATAAATTAATAATCCACGTTTTTCGGCCAAAAATGACATCTCGGTCACCCGGCCAAAAATGACTATTCTAACAGTTTTAGACAGAAATACTTAGTATACTGTCTCTTACGAGTGTTTCGACGTTTTCTCGTTTTTTCTTTAACGGACTCAAAAGTCCCCTGTATGGACTCATTTGGCCCCAAATCTTCTTTGACCCGTCATATTATCATATGAACCCTTGGTTAAAATTTTGACAATTTTTCAGAAAATTGTCCGGAGGCCTCATATTCCACGTTTTTCAGCAAAAAAATGACATCTTGGTCACTCGGTTCGAATTTGTTCGGAATTTCCATCACACCTTCACGATCATGAGATATGACTATTCTAACAACAGTTTTAGACCCAAGTACTAGGGATGCAAATGGGGCGAGTCAAGTAGATGATCCGCCCCATCCCCGCCCCAACGGGATGGGGATGAAAATTGTACCCACAACGGGGATGGGCATGGTGATGGTTTTTTGGCTACCTTCGCCCCGTAAATATCTGCCCCGCTCCTAATTTTAAAACTAATAATTGAATTTTTATTTTTTTTGGCTTAATAATTGAAAATGTTGTATAAGGTAGAATGAATGAATGAATAATGATTTGCAAATAACATTTCATGTTATAACAATATTGCCTATTGGGCCTTATCATATCTTGGGCTTTTCTATTTCATGTTATAACAATACGTGACTCACATTTGATGTGTGTCTTAGGTGGGGATTTTGGCGGGTAACGAGGCGGGGAATACGGGTATGAGGTGGGTATGGAGACCCACCTGGGTCATGGGGCGGGGATAGTTCTATATATGTCCCCGTCGGGGCGGGGATGGGGATAAAAGAAATACCCGCCGCGGGGATGGGGATTCCATAAGTAGGTGGGGATGGGGATAGGAATTGCAATATCCACCCCGCCCCGCCTCATTTGCATCCCTACCAAGTACTAAGTATACTGCCTAGGGCTGTGTAGAAATTTCCGATTTCGATTTTCCGATACGATATACGGTTTTTTTTTTCCCGAAAATACGGACTTCCGATCCGGTTTTTTTAAATTCGGAAAACCGGATCGGAATCGGAATGCCGAATTTTAAAACCGAATATCCGAATTTCTGAATTATATGTAAAATTGAGCTTTTAAATTCGGAAATCGGAACGGATATCCGGTTTTTAAATTCGGATATTCGGTTTTAAAATTCGAATATCCGGTTTTTAAATTCGAAAAATCGGATATTTAGCCAAAATGATTGGATTTTAATTGAAAATTGACATTAAAATCACGCAATATTAAGCTTCAAACCGAATTCGAATATTCGCTTTTCCGATCCGATTTTTTCGGATATCCGAAAATTCGGAAATCCGGATTATTCGGATCAGAATCGGAATAAAAAAATAGATTTTCGAAAATTCGGATATCCGAAAATTCGGATCGGAATTTTTCCGGTATCCGGTTTTGAACAGCCCTAATACTGCCTCCTAATAGTGTTTCGGCATTTTCTCGTTTTTTCTTTAAAAGACTAAAAAGTCCCCGTATGGACTCATTTGGCCCCCAAATCTTTCTTGACCCGTCATATTATCATACGAACCCATGGTTTAAATTTTGGTAATTTTTCCTAAAATTGCTTGAAGACCTCATTTCAGTGATGTATAATCCACGTTTTTTGTCCAAAAAATGGCATCTCGGTCATCCGGCTCGAATTTGTTCAGAATTTCCGTCACACTTTCATGGTCATGAGAAATTAAATATTCTAACAGTTTGAGACCCAAATACTAAGCATACTGCCTCATACGAGTGTTTTGACGTTTTCTCGTTTTTTCTTTAACAGACTCAAAAGTCCCCCGTATGGATTCATTTAGCCTCCAAATCTTGCTTGGACCCGTCATATTAGCATATGAATCCATGGCTAAATTTTCGGTAATTTTTCCTAAAATTTTTGGAGACCTCATTTTAGTGATGTATAATCCACGTTTTTTGGCCAAAAAATGACATCTTGGTCACCCGGCTCGAATTTGTTCAGAATTTCCATCACGCCTTTAGAGTCAAGAGAAATGACTATTCTAATAGTTTTAGACCCAAATACTAAGCATACTGCCTCCTACGAGTGTTTCGACCTATTCTCGTTTTTTTTAACGTATTCAAAAGTCCCCCGTATGGACTCATATTGCCCGCAAATCTTTCTTGTACCCATCATATTATCATACGAACCCATGATTAAAATTTTGACAATTTTTTCGAAAATTGTCCTGAGACCTTATTTGAGTGATGTATATTGATGGGTCTGGTCTCAAATGTGTCCTCGACCTGCCTTACAAATGTTTCTCTCATCCAACCTAAGTTTTTGGTACAAACTTAATACTAGATACTAGGGATGAGCACAGGTCCAGGTCCTAGAATATATGGGATTTTGGTTTTCCGATTCGGTCCAAAAGCGGATTTTTTCGATCCGGATCGGAAGACCGAAATTTCTATAAAAGTACTATTTTTGTTAAGCTAAGTCACATTGTTATTTTGAATTGTTAGAACGCATGTTATGTATGCATTTATATGTTCTAAGATTAAGCTCTAAACTAAGTCAAGTCCAACAGGTCCATCAGGTCCAACGGTTCCAACAGTTCCAGCAGGTCTAACAGGTCCAACAGTGCTATTGTTGAATTTTTCAATTGAAAATAGGGAAAAAATTGGAAACAGGTCCGATCCAGGTCTGGACCTGATTGGTAATAGTAATAGTAATAGTAATAATAATAATAATAATAATAATAATAATAATAATAATAATAATAATAATAATAATAATAATAATAATAATAATAATAATAATAATAATAATANATAATAATAATAATAATAATAATAATAATAATAATAATAATAATAATAATAATAATAATAATAATAATAATAATAATAATAATAATAATAATAATGTGTCACATAGCATATACACAAGTACTAGCGTAAAAATTTCTCTTGTATTAGTGGTAGTAACATACAAGAAGTTGAGGAAAATTCAAAGGTACAAAGGTGCATAATATATAGTAGAAATTATAAAAAAAAACATTGCTGAGATGCAAGGAGTCTCTTAAGCACCTTTCTTTATTATTGTTTCGTGCATGCATGCATTGTAAGAACCATCTAGTTCAGCCTGCAATATGACACAACATACAAATGTAACAAGTTAGATTTGCGTACTTGACTTGACTATATTTGCATTATATACTGCATCCGTAACAAAATAAAAATAAAAAAAGCGCAACAAATGAATAAAGTACTTAATAGTTTGACACGTTACCTTGAGCAGTCAGTGTTGGGGCTGATGGGAAAGGGAATGGAGACACTACAAGCCCTAGGGAGTCCTGCTGCCTTGCCGTAGTTGAGGCTCTTCATTGATTTAGCAGCCGATTTCAGGCAATTGCAGGCGGTCTTCCTGTCGCCTGGCGACGAAGCCATGCCCTTTAGGGTTTTAATACCGTTACAGCAAACGGGTGATGGACCTCTAGCACCCCCTGATAAGTAGGACATGCACGGACCAACCTTAGATGCCACAAGGCCACAGGTAATGGCTGCCTCSGCGTGTGGRGCCYCCACCACCATACACACCACGATCGCGCACACTACTTTCACAAATGCTAATGAGCTAGCCATTTTGGTTCAAACTAGAGTGTTGTATGATGATTTTTTTYTTTATGTGATAAGGCAATTGATGGTATGATGAGAGGTTACATACACCAATGTGATCAATTTATAGTGGATTTGAAAGAGGTTGTATGTTGGGAAGTGAGCCCTGCCTCTTGTGGCATTACTAAGGGGGTATGGGGCGGCATCAGTTGGTAGTAAATTGACTGTCGAATTGAGTCTTATTTTTGCAGGGATTTTGTGGAAGAGAAGCAATAATAGCTCATTGCATGCATAAATTTTTTGCCAGTTACACATGTCCTTGTTAAGATTGTACTGAATTTGTTAGGTGTTTCATATGATCTGAGTGATGTATATGTATTATGTAGTTAAGATGAACAACCCTATGGGACTGGAACTTTGTTTAAGTCAACCCATAAGATGGGCATGGGTCGGGTCATACTACATGAGGGCCAATTTGGCACGGTACGACTTGAACTTGGCCCAACAAGCTAGCTAGTTACCGCTAAAGCATGACACGAGAGACACAATAAAACGGGCCATGGACGACGAACTATGGACAATATATTATATTTTCGYCAGAACCCAATACGAGCAAGCTAAGCAAGCCGGTTCGCACGTGAGCACACTTATATATTTTAGTAAAAAAATCATGAAATATAGGAATTATTAGACATGAGATATTTCACAAACTAGTATGACACAACACGTTTGTGTAACGTTGTGCATAAATGACTTTAGTTTTAGAAACTTGTCACGACACGACACTGCCCTTGTCTGTTGAATTGGTCTTGGCACGTAGACCGTCTTGACATGGCCCATCTCTATCAACCCAATACTAGTTTGCGTATTATACACTTTAAAAATAGGAAGCTAAGGAAAGGAAGGGAAGGGTAAAAGAATTTTCACTCCTCAAAGTGGCCCCAATCGGATTCGAACCTCCAATGCAACCTAAAGATTTGCTATACAGTTCTTGTAACCAATTAAGGTTCAATTTTGCTTTGTATTATGTATGATATATGTTCCACTGTATATATGGGAAAGGGAGGTATATCAATTGTGACTTTGGGTAAATTTGTTACTTATGCACGATTGATTTATGTTTAAATTCGTGCAATAATATTCTTTGTTATGAGTTTCAATTTCTTGTCCGTTTACCTTGTCATTTCGAGCTATAAACAAAGAAATGAGCTTTGTGGAAATTGATATTGGGTAAAGAACTTGCATTTGGAATATTGCTAGCTAATGTGAGTAATGTCTCTCATTAATCTCTTTCACTACAACCTAGCTATTTATTCCTGAGGCAGAATTGGATGGGCTGGTTGACATTCTTCTCTTATATACTTCATCGGTTTTCTTTTTTATATTGGTAGCTTTTGTTTTGAATCGTATTTTAAGGAAAGATTTAACAGTGTATACTATATATACTTATTTCTGACGTTTGTAAAACTAAACTTCTATGTGAATTTGAAGCTAGCTAAGTAATTGAGTTTAGGCTTGTTCTTTATTGAATTGCTGTGAACTAACTTAACACAACCCAAATTTAAATTAGATGAATGAAGTTCAAAAATGGAAAATTTTTATACAACTAACTTAAATACCACTCTTTACAAGAACTACCTTTAAAAAATATTTTAATTAACTTACCTTTTAAGCTATTTTTAAAAAATTCTTACCTATTTTTACTAAAAAAAAATACTTCCTCCTTTTTCCAATACTTGCATTGCAATAAAGAATTTTTTTTATCTCAACTATATATTCCCTTTGTTACATATATTAGAAACGGATGTAGTAGCTTAAAATTGATTAGTAGATAAAATGAATTGAGTTGAAAATTATTAGAACAATTATACGTGTAAGCAAGATCTTGATGTACTACAAGACGGGCATCTTAATCCTACCAGAGAAAATGCATCTAAATCTGATGGTTGTCATTAAATATAATAGGTGGGGGCCATGTAAATAAAAAGAAGAAAAATGCACTAAATATATGGAAATCTACATGGAGTTCTTTGAGAATTCTAGAGGATCCTAACCTACCCGAAAATTTGTAACTATTTAGTCAAAGTATGAAACAACTGACGCAAAACGCAATCTGAAGATTAACATCAGGAGAAGATGAAGCAAACGAAGGAAATGATATTGTTTCATTGGAATTCGTGCATAATTAGTAACCAAAATACAAGCCTTATATATATAATATAGGCTGTAAAGGAATAAAAATACAACTAATACCTAAACAATACAGCTCATAAATATAAGAATAACGCTCATAAATACTGCTAAAAATAATAAAACAAGATAAATACACTGATAATACACTATAGCTCATACTCCCCTGCAAGCTGTGATTGTGAAATATCCAAGCTTGGAAGCAAATAGAATAATGTTGTGGAGAAGGAGAGCCTTGGTGAGGATTCTGCCATTTTGATCAGAACTGGAGACATGATGAGTACAAATGAATCCGGCTTCAACTTGTTCCATAACATAATGCATATCACGTTTGAGATGTTTGGATTTGTCATGAAACAGGATTTGTGCCATATGCTCAGCTGACTTTGTTGTCACAGTATAAAAGTTATAGGCAATGTGAACAGCAACCTTCAAGTCTTGCAAAAGACCTTCAACCCAGACAATCTCACTAGAACAAAGGGACATGCTCCTATATTCAGTCTCTGCAGAAGACTTGCTTACAGTAGCTTGTTTCTTTTTGTTTTCCAAGAAAACAAGCTAGTACAAGGAACACTGCATAAGAGCTAAGAGAAAGGCTACTAAATTGACAGCTACTCCAATCTGCATCAGTGTAAGCAGAAGAAAAAACAGAAGTAGAAGAGTAAATAAAACCCAAGTCCATAGTACCTTTGAGGTATTTCAAAGTGTTGTAAAGCAGCCCTTAAATGAGGAACCCTTGGGCATGTAAAAATGGACTAAGATGTTGTGTGGCATAGGAGATATCAGGCCTAGTAATTCCCAAATACAACAATCTCCCAACAACCTTCTATACACCTCAGGTTCACTCAACAAATCACTTTCTGAAGTAGACAACTTGGTCCAATAGGTAAAGGGGCCAAAGTAGGATTACAAGTTGTCACTCCAGCATCATTAAGAATTTCAGAAATAATATTTCTCTGAGAAAGAAAGTTCTGTAGAAGATCTATCAATTTGTATACCAAGGAAATAATGAGAATGTCTCCTAGATCTTTGATAGTAAAGGCAGCATCTAAGGCATGTTTGACATCATTAATTTGACTTTGACAAGACCCTGTAATAGGATACTCATCCACATAAACAAGTAAAACAGGAATTGACCATCATATTCTCTAGTAAATAAGGAATAATCAAATAGATTGAGTAAAACCAAGTTTCAAAAGAAAATTCTTCAACTCTTGTTCATTGTCTAGAGGCTTGCTTGAGCCATAGATAGATTTCTTAAGTCTACAAACCTGACCTGGCTTAACTTTATCATAACCAGCAGGAGGAGACATATAAATTCCTCATCTAGCATTCCATGTAAGAAAGCATTATTCACATCAAGTGACCCATAGGCCAACCTTGAGCTGTAGCAATTGCAATAACAATCCTGACAGTAGCCAATTTAGCAATAGGAGAGAAGTTTGATTAAAATCTTCACCCTCAACTTGTTGATAATCCAATAGCAACTAATCTAGCTTTGTATCTCTCAATAGACCATCAAGCCTTTAACTTAGTCTTGTAACCCACTTAGAACCTATAGCTCTCTACCAGGAGGTAAGTCAGTAATAATCCAAGTGTCATTAGCCTCTAAAGCATGAAGCTCATTCTGCATGGCTTTAATCACTCATCACACTTTACAGCTTGAGCAAAGGTTTAGTTCTATAGGATTGAGAACAGTAGTAGAGAAAGAAAGAGAATTGGGACTAGAATCTGATTTAGGACTAGAATCAGATTTATGAGGAGCATAAGAAAGCTGAAAATCTTGAAATTTAGAAGGAAGCTTATAGATCTAGGGGAAGATGAGGAATAGGAATTTCAGACTCATTTATGGAAGGATGAAATCAACAAAATTCAGAAAGGGAATGAGAAATGGACACTGAAACTATTATTTGGGAGAGTAGAAAGATGAGTTTGAGAATTATTGCTAGGTTTGAGGAGAAGATAAAGAAGGAGAAGAATTAGAAGGTGAAATGGAAGTGAAGAAGGTAATATAGAGAAGAAGAATTTCTGGATCACCAAAGTTAACAGAGAGAGGTAAATTGTAGGCTGGGGCAGTAGCAGAAGTGGAAATAAAAGGAAGGTATCCTCATGAAAACCACATCTTTGTCACAGAAATGTGATGCCTTTCTAAATATAAACTTTGTAACCTTTTTGACCAAAGGGATAACCTAACATATTTTTAGCCTAGGATCCATTTTATCCTTTGATCTACAGTATTGTAGGCAAAACATAGGCCACCAAACACCTTAAGCCCATCATAATAGGAGGTTTGCCAAAAGAATTTCCACAGGAGTCTTCCATTTTAAAATTTTAGAAGGCAAACGATTAATAGATTGTGGCAGTAAGGATACAATCCCCCCAGAATTTTTTTTGGCAATTAGCATGTATGTAGAAAGCTCTAGCCATCTCAAGTAAGTGCCTATGTTTCCTTTCTACACGCCATTTTGTTGAGGCACACCTACTACAACTTCTTTGATGTATAATACCCTTGTTAGCAAATAAAGAAGAACATTCAGATTTTAACAACTCAGTCCATTACAGATCTAATAGTCTTAAATTAATGCCACTGAGTATGAACCATAGCCAAAAAATTGGAACAGTTTGAACTACTTGTTCTTATTTTGCAAAGAATAGTCCAAGTGGTAGACTACAATCATCTAAAATAAGTGAAGAAGTATCTTGCCCCCACATGCATGAACTTTAATAGTGGTCCCAAAGATCATATGAACCAAATCAAAGCAATTAGCCAGCCTTATTTAAACTCTCGGAAAAGGAGATTTATGAAGTTTTGAAAGCACACAAACATGACACTTAAGATCAGAAATATCTTTACAATACAACAGGGAATATATGCATTTTAGACAAAGAACATGCCCAAGCTAGCATGAATTACATCAAGGAACTACAATTATTCAACTTAGCATTAGTATCAAGATATCACAGAAAGAAATAGGAGCAGATATTTATTGCAGAAACTTATCGAATTCTAGAACATCATTCAACAAAACAGTATTAGTAGCCTTATTTCTGGCTTGAACTCCTTTAGAGAACTTGACTGGCCCTGAGGATAAGCAGAAGAAAAATAATAGATACCCATCCCCTTTGCCTAGAGCAAGAACCTTTTAGATGAAGGGTCCTGAAAATAACATCTCGAGCATCAAACTTACCAATATACCATTATGCATAGCCATTGTCCAGTAGAAAGTAAATTATGTTTGAAGCTTAACAGCAACACATTTGAAGCACAAATCAAGTAACAGGAACAGTTCAGCAGATATCTACCAATTATTATACTACACATCAGGCAATCCTACTTTAAACAGGTTTAGGTAATTGAACATATTACCAAAATAGATCATCAAAAACATATGATCCGTAGCTCCGGATATCTATAATCAGGTATCTTTATTTAAGATTTAAAGGAACAAGTAAAAGCAAAGAAATCCATACCT
>SNQN01002228.1:24734-37482 GCA_008642245.1 Bassia scoparia | reverse complement strand
TGACTCATTCAAAACCACTCCCTATTATTATGGCACTAACTTAGTCGACACTTAATACTTTGACTCGTAGACCAAGTTCCTCTAAGACGACCAAGTTCCTCTAAGACCAAGTTCCTCTAGTTCCAAAACATAGTTTCTATTTCCTACTTTGAAGCCCGTGATTATACATTCCATGATTGCTCCAAGTCACAGATGCTCCCTTCCTCTCCTAGGTGATCATCACGCCTTTAAGACTCCAAGCAACATATCTTGTAAATCACGCTTTTGATCTTCCTTGAATTATTGAATACATCTTCAACTCTTCTTGGTTGATCTTAAAGTCCTTGTTACGGGAAACGTTCGAATCCCTTCACTCGAACTTATACTGTGACCGTTGTATACTTCTTCAATCAACTTCTTCTTTCTCCATATGACTTGTTCATGCACACTCAACACACACATCAGTAGATAATCATCATATGTTTATAATCATCATCAAACTTAATATGTCATTCAACAAATTGAAATTGGGTGAAGAACTTGCATTTGGAATATTGCTAGCTAATGTGAGTAATGTCTCTCATTAATCTCTTTCACTACAACCTAGCTACTTATTCCTGAGGCAGGAATTGGATTGGGCTGGTTTACATTCTTCTCTTATATACTTCATCGGTTTCTTTTATTTATATTTAATTGGTAGCTTTTGTTTTGAATCGTATTTTAAGGAAAAGATTTAACAGTGTATAGTTGTATACTATATATACTTATTTCTGACGTTTGTAAAACTAAACTTCTATGTGAATTTGAAAGCTAAGCTAAGTAATTGAGTTTAGGCCTTGTTCTTTGATTGAATTGRTGTGAACTAAACTTAACAACAACCCAAATTTAAATTTAGATGAATGAAGTTCAAAAATGGAAAATTTTTATACAACTAACTTTAAATACCACTCTTTACAAGAACTACCTTTAAAAAAATATTTTAATTAACTTACCTTTTAAAGCTATTTTTYAAAAATTCTTACCTATTTTTACTAAAAAAAAAATACTTCCTCCTTTTTCCAATACTTGCATTGCAATAAAGAAATTTTTTTATATCTCACAACTATATATTCCCCTTTGTTACATATATTAGAAAACGGATGTAGTAGCTTAAAATTGATTAGTAGATGAAAATGAATTGAGTTGAAAATTATTAGACAATTATACGTGTAAGCAAGATCTTGATGTACTACAAGACGGGCATCTTAATCCTACCAGAGAAAATGCATCTAAATCTGATGCACAACAAGAAAACTACCTATTACCGACCGTCTGAAACAAACCCAAAACGATCAGTAAAAACGCGGGAACGGTCGGTAATGGATTTACCGACCGTCAATGGTCGGTAACGGTGGGTCGGTAATGGTAGGGTTGGTAATTTTGGATTTACCGACTGTTCAACGGTCGGAAATATGTTATCGACCGGATTTTTCGACCGGATTTTTCGACCGTTATCAATATTCAATAGCGGATGTTGATTTGCGTCCGTCTTAAGCGGACGGTAATTATCGACCGTCTGACGGTCGGTGATCTCTCCGTTACCGACCGCTTAGCGATCGGTAAAAGTCAACCTTTGACCTGTTCCGACCGCTAAACGGTCGATAAAGTCAACCATTGACTGTTACCAACCGCTTAAACGGTCGGTAAATTTAAGTTGATAATTAAAAAAAAAACAGAAAGTTGTCTGATATTACTGTCAGAATCAACTTTCACCTTTCAAAAATGTCGAATAACAACAATAAAACAAATACAAAACTCAATTTCATATCAAAAACTTCAACTAATAATTACATTCATATCAAAAACTTCAACTAATAATTACATTCATATCAAAAACTTCAACTAATAATTATATTCATATAAAAAAATATGTATTTATACTTACAAAATTCAAACTAATAAATACAAAATCCCTAAAACTATGAAATTTCTTCAACCTACACAATTTAGAAGCCTTTCTTTCCATATGTTCAGCCTAGAATCCATCAAAACTTCACTCCCAAATTTTCTAGATCTTTAACTGCAAGAAAAAATAAAAGACAAAATCAAATGAAATTAGTAAAAATCAAAAAGCGAAAAAGAAGAATGAAAAAATGTTGAAAGAAATCAGAAAATTAATTGAAAACAAACAAGAAATTAAAAAATTATGTTGACAAAAACAAGGAAATGAAAATAAGAGCAAAAATTGCAAGAAAAACCAGAAAATTAATAGAACAAATTAATTAGCAAATTTGGAAAAACTCAAAATATTGTAGATCTAGTGAAAATGTTAAAGATAAAACCCCAATAAATCAAATTAAAAAGAAAAATCCTAAAAATCAAAAAGTGAATTAAAAAAAATCTATTTTCGTTTTTATAGAGATGAATTACTCAGAAAAAATCGAAAACAAAAAAATCATGAACTGAACCCGAAAAAACGAAAGAAAAACATAAAAAATGTACACAACGAAATTTCAAGATGAAATAACAAATCACAAATTCATTCATTCAAACCCCTAGATCTATAATCAAAATTTCAAGATGAAAAAAATGAAGGAAAAAAAAAGAAGAAACAGAATCCATAAATAAAAACCAAAAAATATATAAAAACTCTACAAAATCAAAAAAAAAACCCAAAATAAATAATTAAAATAGAAAATCAAGTCATAAAAACCTAAAATAAAGCAAAAAAAATACAATAAGAGAGAAAAGTAGATCTGAAAAAATCAAAACCTTTTGTTGGGGTGTCGAAGCGGTTGTGGGGTTGCGGGGAGACACGACGGTTGCGGGCGGCGTCTGCGGTGCGATGTGGGGGAGATGCGACGTCTCTGCGGCGCGTTGCGGATGTGGAGGCGGTTGTGGCTTGTGGTGTCGGTGGCAGGGAGAGGGAGGTGAGAGGAGAGAAGAAAAAGCAGAAAAGGAAATGAAGAGAGAGAGAGAGAGATGTGGAAGAAATGAGGAGAGACAGGGTGGGTTATTGGAATTGAGGAATGAGTAAATATGGAGAGAGGAGGGGGACCGGTGATATTGACTTATTGATTCGCCTTGAAAGCAAGTGGGAGTATGGGACCGTGGGAGCATGAGTCGGTTGAAAAAATTGAAATTAAAATTTACCGACCGCCAACGGTCAGTAATTATAATACGGCGGTCGGTAATATTTAATTTTTATTTTTAAAATATTAAATAAATGTTTGTACCGACCGTACATCAGTCGGTATATCAATAAAACGGTCGGTATATACCGTCCACATGCAAACACGGTCGGTAACTTTTTTCAAACGGTCGGTAAATAACGTCGACCTTAAAACGGTCGGTAATAATGATTTTACCGACAGTTTTAATGGCGGTCGGTAAAATCGGTTGTTAAAAGCGCAGATTCTTGTTGTGATAGTTGTCATTAAATACAATAGGTGGGGCCATGTAAAATAAAAGGAAGGAAAATGCACTAAATGTATGGAAATCTACATAGAGTTCTTTGAGAATTCTAGAGGATCCTAACCCTAACCCGAAAATTTGTAACTATTTAGTCAAAGCATGCCTTCTTTTGATTTGCAAAATCACAAATCTTGCCTTACTTATATTGATTGATCCATTTCAAAACCTCACTAAGTAGTATAAGAAATTTTCAGTTTACAAGGTTTTAATTAATTTGTTAGTATCAATTCTGATGTTACAACGAACTCTCATGAATCAATAATGTCCCTGCCCAATGGCCAGGCGCCACGTGGCACCCAATAGGTCCCACCTTAAACCCAAAAAGGGGAGACATGTGGGCCCCACGTACTTACAAAATGAAGGAACCCTCAACGGGGCACGAGACAAAGTCTGACATACATRAGACTTCTGTCCCACATTGCTTATATGTCAAAAGTTTGTCCCACATTGGGAAAAACATRAATAGTCAACCTCACCAAACCCTAWAAAAAGGGAGTTGGTGAGTCCACTCCAGGTATCTAATTCTGAACCCACCGAGTATAGTCTAGCACTTACATCTAGCTTGCTCGACCTTCAGTTAGGTCTCTTTGCTGASTTAAGCATCGGAGGGGCTTTTCCCGGAAATCCCCCGGGTTAGTCACCTTTGCTTGTTTTGCAGGTTAGCCGGAAGAGACCAAGTGTCCATTCTCAGGACGTTGACGGAAGCACGTGCGTGCCAGGTGTCATCCCCAGTCTTTACTACTCACCCTAGTTTTCCACTGTATTCTTTGTAAGTTCCGTGAACAGGAACAGATTAGCGCCGTCTGTGGTACGCGTTACGGTGCTCGTGATGTTCAACCCGTCAATCAGACAGGTGCGCGGGAAGGCAACCCTCCGGAGGAAGACACTGCCACTTCCGCCGCGCGTGACTCGGGCAACGCGGCAGGGGGAGAGAGGACCAATCGGCCCTCACCCATTCGCTTCCCTCAGCCGGCAGACCCGGTCACAAGGCAGGAACTTGATGCCTTACTGGAGAAGGTCACTCTCCTCACCAAGCAATTGTCCAATCGAGCAGAAGGTGAAACTCAGCCCACGCGCAGTCAACCAGCGCGCAGCTCCGGGCCACGGCCTCAACTTCGTGCCAGGCCTGCCTCACCATCTGGGCCACTTCCAGGACCTTTCAGGTTCGATTCTCCCTCGCGGGGACGTTCTCAGCGCAATGCCCCCAACGAGGTTCAGCCCGCTTCGTCCAGGAGGGTAGAGGATGCCCCCCAGGTCAGTCGTTCGCATAGGCCCTCTCTGGACGCACGGACGATCATTGAAGAAAGGCGTCGAGATAGTCTAGATGCCCGTACCATCATCAACAACCGCCGAAGCCAAGGCGAAGCCGCTGCAGCCCAACCTCGAGCCTCCCCTCGCCGAGGAGACTCGGACCGACCCTCTGCTCGACCTAGCCGGTCCCAGCATGAGGCCACTAGTTGGTCACCCCGGCATCAGTCATCTAGGTCACGCGGCCATGCGGATAGTTCCCGATCTCAGTCAGTCAGGTAGACGGGAGCAGGCACTCGGGCTCAACAGCCGATGTAGACCCTCGTCCATAGGACCCCATTCAGCAGGGAGATAATGGACACCGAGGATCCGAAGAAAGTAAAGGTGCCCACCATTGAGACCTTCGACGGGACCGCAGATCCCGAGGATCATATGGCAACCTACAAGACTCAAATGGCAGTCCAGACGGGATGCGAGGCCTCATGGTGTCGTTTCTTCCCGACCACGCTTAAAGGTATTGCTCTCACTTGGTTTAGTGAATTGCAATCTGGRTGTATTACYAATTTTARTGTTTTAGAGGCTTTGTTCAAACAAKAATTTATTGRTGGTAAAAGACATAAGAAAACTAGRTTGCATTTYATGAGTTTGAAACAAGGCAAAACTGAAGGATTYTCTAGTTACATAAAGCGATTCAATGCRGAATCTCTGGGCATTTCGAATCTGGAYGACAATGTTGCTTTCTCAGCCCTCATGTCAGGCCTCAGACCTAGCCGGTTCAAGCAGGACCTGGTCATTGAGGGCATCACGAAGTACTCGGAGGCTCTGGCTCTGGCCCAGAAATACATTTAGGCCTCTGAAATCAATAACATGCATGATGATCAGCCCTCATCCGAGGGCAAAAGAAAGACAGGTGACAACAGGGGTGATCCCACTCAGGGCAAGAAGCCCAAGCTCCGGGATGGAGGGGATGACCCTCGATATAATACAAACATGCGAGATATCTTTCTTGACATCAAACCCCTGGATATTCTGCCGAAGCCTGTTCCCATTCGAACTACGCCTAACCGGCGGAACAGAAACCTTTGGTGTGAGTACCACTGGGAATGTGGGCATACCACCCGAGATTGCCGGGAATTGAAACAAGCTATCGATCACCTGGCAAACGAGGGAAAGCTCAATCGGTATCTCCGCAAAAAGGAAGCCAAAGATCAGGGCCAGCCTCGGCGGAAGGAGGCGCAGCCTACTACCAGCAATGAAACCATGAATACGGTGAATGTGATATCGGGCGGTAATGCCTCAGGAGGACCCAGTAATCGGGGTAGGAAGCGTCATCTGGAGGAACTCACGCACCAAGTGCTAAAGGTCGGTGGTGAGCTGCCCCCCAGCTGTCCAGCGATGGTCTTTGACGAACATTCTGCCAAACCTATTGTCCTCCCTCACGATGATCCTCTAGTCGTCGAAATTAAGTATTCCATGCTCGGGTGAAGCGAGTGCTCGTGGACAGCGGCAGTTCCTCCGACATTATCACTTTCGACTGTTTGCAGAAGTTGAAATATTTTAAGTCTGACCTCATCGCTTCAGAACATGCCTTGGTCGGTTTTGGTGGAAAAAGAACGTACCCGGAGGGAGTCATCAAATTGCCAGTCAGAATCGAGGAGAAGGACCTGGCCCGTTCGGCTCAGGTGTACTTCAGTGTCGTTGATATGGACCTCCCCTATAACATCATCCTCGGCAAGCCTACTCTCAATCGGGTAAAAGCCTCTATCTCCACCTATCAATTGCTTTTACAATATGAAACAGATTCGGGAACCGTTGGTCGGCTATATGGCAATCAACGCTCCGCCAGGGAGTGTTATGTCAATAGCCTCCGCAATACCGACCRTGAGCKTTCAGTCGGTCAAAAGCGGAAGGACCCCCCAAAGAAGGAAGCCCTCACCGGGCTAGATGTATATCTCAGCGAAAATGTTAAAAGCTACAATCGGCCTCATCCCTCAGAAGCCAATGAGGAAGTACAGATTAACGATGACCCGACACACACAGTCCGGGTCGGGAAGTCACTTGCACCAGAAACTCGGGAGCTAATTGTCTTGTCACTAAATAAATTTCGTGATGTCTTTGCATTTGATGCCACAGAGATGCCCGGGATTGARCCTTCAGTCATGGTACACAAACTCAGCATCAAGGAGGGGCATCGGAGTGTCAAACAAAAGCTCAGACATCAAGGGCAAGAGAGAAGTGAGGCAGCAACCTCAGAAATAAAAAGGTTGCTTGAAGCAGGCTTCATTCGGGAGTGTCAATACTCAGATTGGTTGGCCAATGTAGTGCTGGTCAAGAAGCCAAACGGGACATGGCGCATGTACGTGGATTTTAATGATCTCAACAAGGCATGCCCGAAGGACGACTACCCTCTGCCGAAGATCGATGCCTTGGTCGACTCTACTGCAGGACATGCTTTATTCAGCTTCATGGATGCCAATGCAGGGTATCATCAGATCCCGATGGCAGAAGAAGATCAACCCCATACTGCCTTCATCACTCGGCAAGGGGTCTATTGCTATAAAGTAATGCCATTCGGCCTCAAGAACGCAMGAGCCACRTARCAAAGGCTGGTYGACAAGATCTTCGAYGGACAAATTGGGAGGAATGTGGAAATTTATGTCGATGACATGATAGTCAAAAGCCGAAAGATAGAAGATCATGTATCGGACCTCAGGGAAGCATTCTCCTCCCTCGGGAAATACAACATGAAGCTCAATCCTAAGAAGTGTGTATTCGGCGTTCGGGGAGGTAAGTGTCTCGGATTCTTGGTCGACGAGAGGGGCATCGAGGCCAACCCTGATAAGATCCAGGCAATCATCAACATGGAATCCCCAAGATCGGTCAAAGAAGTCCAAAGGCTCACAGGATGCATGGCAGCTTTGGGTCGGTTCCTATCTAGGTCAGCAGACAAGAGTCTGGCCTTCTTCAAAACATTGAAAAGGTCCTCGTTCAGCTGGGATGAAGAAGCAGAGGCAGCCTTTCAGCAACTTAAGAAACACTTGTCCAGCCTGCCGAAGTTGGTCTCCCCCTTGCCAAGGGAACCACTCTTCCTGTACTTGGCAATCTCGGACTATGCGTTGAGTGCAGTCCTCGTTGCCGAAAGGGACAAGACCCAGCATCCGGTATACTTCGTAAGTCATGCTTATAGAGGGGTTGAATCTCGATATTCCAAGATCGAGAAAATGGTGTACGCTCTCGTGGTAACTAGTCGGAAGCTCAAGCCTTACTTCTATGCTCATCCCATCAAAGTCCTAACCGGACAGCCAATCAGAAAGGTGATCGAAGGAAGAAATCACTCGACACGGATGACAGAATGGTCAGATCAGTTGGCAGATTATGGGTTGGAATATGAGCCTAAACGAGCGATCAAAGCCCAGGCATTGGCTGACTTCATCGTCGAATGCACAAACAGGCCCACCTCGGTAACTGAGGCCGAAGGCTGGGAGGTGTATGTGGATGGCTCGGCCACTAAAGATGGAAATGGGGCCGGTATCCTAATAAAAGCAGACAACGGAGACAAGTTCGAGTATGCGGTCAAATTCGGGTTCTCAGTATCAAACAATGAGACCGAATACGAAACTGTTATCCTCGGGATACAGATGTGCCTAGCCGCTGGGGCTAATTCTTTGAAAATCAAGTCGAACTCACAACTGATTGTGGGTCAAATCAACGGCGAATTCGAGGCAGAGGAAGACGGGATGAAGATGTATTTGAACAAGGTACGAGAGCTTTCCCAAAAACTCAAACATTTCTCCATAAGTCACATACCTCGGTCTGAAAACAATCAGGCAGATGCGTTGTCTCGCTTAGCCAGCTCAGCCGAGTCTCTCGATCCACGAACCATCACATGGGAGGTTCTGAAGGAGCCCAGCATTAATGAACAGTCCACCATGCCCCTGTTTCGGGGGGCTACCTGGATGGACCAGATAATTCGATACCTTCGGGATGAGCAGCTTCCCGACGACCCAAAACAAGCTGACAGGGTCAGGACTCAAGCTCGATGGTTCGAATGGTACGAAGGGAGACTCTACAAGAAGTCCTATACCCATCCTTTGCTTCGGTGCGTGACACCGGATGAAGGGGATTACATCCTTCGGGWAATTCATGAAGGGGCTTGTGGCAGTCATCAAGGGGCAAGGACTATGGCTGGTAAAGTCCTTCGGGCAGGATACTACTGGCCTACACTCAGGCYAGAAGCTCAGGACATGATCCAGAAATGTGAAAAATGCCAGAAGAATGACTCGGTCCCTCACCGACCTGCCAACCAGCTCTCGGCCATCTTGCCCACCCTGCCATTCGACAAGTGGGGCATGGATCTGTTAGGACCATTTCCGTAAGCCTCGGGGCAGCGTAAGTTCCTCATAGTTGCAGTGGACTATTTCACCAAGTGGATAGAAGCCGAGCCTCTGGCCACTATCACTGAAAAGCAGGTTCAACAATTCATCTGGAGAAACATCATCACTCGGTTTGGAATACCRCGGGTCCTTGTGACAGACAATGGGAGACAGTTTGTTAGTGAGGCTACTAAGGAGTACTGTGCTCGGTTCGGCATCGACATCCGAGCAACCTCGGTGGACAGACCTCAAACCAATGGGCAGGCAGAGGCTGCCAATAAAGCCATCCTCCGAGGAATCAAAACAAAACTAGAGGGTTCCAAAGGCACTTGGGTCGATGAACTTCCCGGGGTCCTGTGGTCGGCTCGCACTACGACCAAGGAAGCCACAGGGCACACACCCTTCTCCTTAGTGTACGGTAGTGAAGCAGTCTTGCCCGTAGAAGTCGAAATACCTTCTCCTCAGGTCACCTTCTACGATCATGACCAAAACGAAGAATATAAGAAGATTGACCTCGATCTATTACCCGAGACTCGGGACAATGCTTTGCTAAAGTCCATCTCCTATAAGCAGAAAATCACAAGGTACTTCAACCAGCGAGTCAAGACTCGGGAGATCCAGGTAGGAGATTGGGTTCTACGGCGATTCGAAGCAATAGGTCGGGAGAACCTACTGGGCAAACTTAACCCCAACTGGGAAGGACCCTATCGGGTGACGGATATGGTTAGACCCAGAACATACAGGCTCGAAGATACTGATGGTATGGCCCTCCCTCGGCCATGGAATGCGGACAACTTGCGCAAATACTACATTTGAAGGTTAAGACTTGTTAATTATTAATTTCCATTTTAAATAAATGTTGTAACACGACAAAGCACTTGGTCAGGCCTTCCTCACCGGATCCCTGACCAAGCAATGCTCAGTCAGCCCTGCTATGACTAGCACTCGTTGTAATGAAAGCATAAATAACAGTCTTCCTTTTTGCGCAACTTATGTGTTTATCATACAAGTGTTTACCCTCGAGAATCAGCATGCTCACCTTCGGGGAAAACTAGCCTCCGGGGCACCCCATTGAAGAGCAAAGGTGCGCATGCCAACCCTCGAGAAAAAAAAGGCAAATAAAAAGCACTAAAGGCACTCAGAAATAAAACTAAGTACGAACACTCGGCATATGCAAAGGAAACTGAAATTTCATAAATTAAAGCCAGGCTCGGCTGGCAAGAGAAATAGTCAAAGTTAAAACCAGACTCAGCTGAGTCAGAGGAACCACCGGGCCAGCCTCGGGATCCACCCTCGGCCTCTTACGTTGAAAGGGAGTGTCCTCACCCCCTGTCAGGTCAGTGATGGGGACAAAGTCCTGGAAGTTTTCAATGAAAGGGGGATTCTGGGGAGGATTGACGGGAGGTGTCTCGTCCGGATCGGCTTCCCGAACCGCCTCAAGACCCCCGGGAAGCTTCCTGGGGTTCTGCAAATTACAAAGTCATTACGTCAAACATACAAAACATAAGGCAAAGCATGAGGGAACTTGTATCAAGATAAAAAAAACACCTACCTCAGCTATAGAAGGAATGGAGATATTGCCAGCCTCCATCTCGGTATCCAGGTCTGCGAACAGGAACTCAGCCGCCGAGATTGTGTCAGCCATTCCGAAGTTCCCGAACTTACCAGCCTCTGCAAGATAGGGATCGAACATGTCAACAATAGAGACAAACTTCAGATGTAAAAGGGAAAAGACAAGTATTTAAAGTCGGGACAGTTGACCGAGATAATATACACCCTACCCGGAGACATCTTTTTACTTAGACCACACATGGCCAAATAATGTTCATTCTGCAAGATCGTGTCATCCGGCAACCATTGCCGAAGGGCTTCTGGCAATGTGTACACATTCCCCGAGGACCATTTCTTCTCCCTCAGAAAGAAGAAGGCTACCACTCCCTCGGATTTGTTCATCAGAGGCACATTATAGTTCAGGATCAGGTTAGGACGGTTCAGGGTCCTTACCCGAGAAAAGTCCCAGGCAGTTGGCCTATACACAAAGGCAAACTCCCGACGAAACCCTTTCCAGCTAGACCGAGTCCGACCAAGGACCTTGTACGGCTTCCGACARTGAAATATCCACCAGCCGGGGCCGTATTGTTCGCCTTGACACTCGCTRAGTTTGAAGATGTTTCGGAAGAGGGTCAGGGTCGGGGGTTTMCCCATCCAATGYCAGATAGACAGGAACCCAACTATGTGTGCTACAGAGTTGGGCATCAAGTTGTGCAAGGCTAGGTTGTATTCTTGCAYCAACAAAGGGATAAAAGGATCYAGWGGAAATRTGAGGCCCATCTCCAGGTGACCTTTATATACAMCCACYGTCCCTGGAGATGGWAGGATGACCGATTGGTCGAAGTTTGGGGCTATGTACCTGTAAGGGGGAGGAAGAAAGAATTTGTGGCTCTCCCAGAAATGCAACTCCTTCAGCAGTCTTTGCTGATAGTGCTTCTCAATGTAGAAGAAARCGGGTCCCCTCTCYTTATTCYYTACCTCCTGCCCKGATGTCGAAGTCCCAMCCATTCTGTCAAWTTTGAAAGTCACCTTGTCATCTACAAATTTACGCCTAAATTGCTTACAATCYTTMCCCGTCTTCCTACATATACCTACCTGCCAAGGTAACAACACCCCCTCTAGCTCTTCTCCCTCGGGCTCGGGAGTCAAAGGCGGGGTCTCTAAAGGTATGGCGTCTAAGATATGTTGGCTATGTACTACACTCGGTATGGTCGCACCCTCGGGAAGTGTCTCTCCATCCAATATAGGTATACCATCTCTAAGGTCATACACATACTCTACAGTCGGGAGGTCCTCCTGAGCCGGAACATGGTCCGGAACCAAAAGGGTCGACTACGGAGTCATTTACCGCAGGTTCCTCTAAAGGTTCCTCGTCTAAGTCATACATCGGTTGGTCATCCGAAGCTACGCTAATACTAACATCTAGATCGGAGAACACAAGTCCCTGATTCGGGGAATATACAGGACTACTACTAAGGAAAGATTCAAAAGGTAAACGATCCATATTTATTATGCACAACAACAAAAGAAACCTAAGTCAAGGGAATCGAGAAATATAACGTACCTTAATAGAAGTGTTCTAAGTGAGTAGTCTCGCATCTAGCTCGGTCGCACTCCCGATCCCCAGCGATGGTCAGAAATCCTCAAGAGAAAGGACTCTAGAGAGAAGATCAAAGCACTCTAAAGAGAGAAGAGAGAAATTACCTAAAATTCTAGAGAGAGAGGAGAGCTTTCTAGAGAGAGAAGAGAGCTTTTCTAGAGAGAGAAGAGAGCTTTTAGAGAGAGAAGCTAAAAGTGGAAAGTGGTAAATGTGAAAATGAAATTTACCAACCCTACTATTATATAGTGAGGTGAAGATGAACAGTTACTCTGACACAATCAAGTACCACTTTTAATATTTAAATATAAAGGTGGTAAAACCGTCCACGTCCATTCAACCAGATGGATCGTTCACACTTAAGAAAATTAATGAGTTTCCTTTTCCCAAGGCTGGTACCCTCGGGAATCAAAGGAATAAGTTTTCCTTTTCCCGAGGCTGGCACCATCGGAAATCAAAGGAGTGAGGTTTCCTTTTCCCGAGGACAACACCCCCGGGAATCCAAGGAGTTGGTTTTCCTTTTCCCGAGGACAGCACCCTCGGGAAT
>SNQN01002227.1:42832-66692 GCA_008642245.1 Bassia scoparia | reverse complement strand
CTTAAATATGGAAAACTCATGAATAAAATGCCCACCTTTTGGTGGTCTTCCCTTCAAATAATCCGATCTATGAGAAATCTCAAAATAATTCCAAGCTTTGTTGCAATCTTCCCTTAAATGCGACTTAAATGAAATGTTTACCTGCTAATTGAAGTGTTAACCTTAATTTTCAAGCAGGTATAAGTAGTAATTTTTGGTATTTTTATACTTTTTAAAATTAAAAAAACAAAAATAACCCCTGCCCGTGCACCCCTGCACCCTGCCCTCCTCAGCCTCCGCATCCTTCTTCACCTTGCCCCCTGCCACCCCTGCCCCTCACTCAGCTAGAAACCACCTTCATCAGCAACATTCAAACAAACCCACACAAAGGTCACCAACCAGCACCTGCCTTCCACACTGAGCCTGCGCCCACCGCAACCAACCCAACACAATACAACAACATCCGACGCCCAAACCAACACACTCCCCAAACAGCGCGACACAAACCACAAACCAACGCCACAACAACACAACCCAACGCCCACACCACAAACTATCGCCAATCACAGCCACATACCAACGTCGACGCCAAACCACCATGCCCTTCCACACTGAGCTGCAGCCACCGCCCAATCCAACAACTTCGCCAATCAACAACCACGAAATCCCATGAAATCGAAACCACAACACAATCAACAACCAACAACATCGCCCATCACAATCAACACATCGCCAATCACACGATCCACAACATCGCCCATACATCAGACAACCAACAACATGCATCAACAACCACGAACCACCATGGAAATCGAACCGAAATTCGATTGATTCGCAATTTGATATTCGAACTAGTTGGTGTGCGAAGGTGTAATGGTAATCGCCAATCGATCTATAAGAAATGGCAGGTGCGAAGTGATGGTGATTGGTGGCGGAAAATCAGGTGCCGCAAGAGCAGTGGTGTTCATGTGCGCAAAGACGGTGCGAGTGGGTTGTATTCGAATGGCTAGGCGGTGGTAGGGTGATTAATGAGGGAGGAAGGTGATTAAAGGGTTTTTTTATTTTTAAATAGTAAATAAATAAATATATCAAATTGAAAAGGAGGGAGAGGTTTTATTACCTGATCAAACAGGAACCGGTAAATTTAGTTGCATTTGAGGAAGATTTGGCATCAAGTTGGATTATTTTGGATTTGTCATAGAGTCAGGAATTATATGAGGGGGAAAGACCACCAAAGGTGGGATTATCACATGAATTTTTTCCAATATATATTATATATATATATATATATATATATAATATATATATATGTATGTAATGTAATTATATGGTTATAAAACTTATCAAAGGAATCTATAATGCTCAAGTTGAAAAATTTAAGCCAATGCTAATAATAGGTGGGTTTTGATTTATATTTTAAGAGTGGAAGAGTGGAGTCAAGGGATTTTAACGAGGTAGAGAGGAGACCAAAAATGACTTGGTGGGAAGGAGTTAGAAAAGAATCTGAAACAGTTGATTTGCAAGAGAGTGATCCTTCGATCGGAGGAGGAGTGGAGAGGAAAATTTGTGGACCTCCCGGAATAATCACATTTGGTTCATGTTAGCGACCCCACATATGGGATTAAGGCTATGATGATTGATTGATTATTTAAATATAATAATATTTGTGTTTATGTAATATTTTTGTTAGGATTAGAAAAATTAGTAAATATAGTGGATAAAAAAAAATTATGATATTTTTTTTAAAGAGAAATGGATGATACTTATGATATACAGAATAATAAGGATGACTTACATAGATAATAATATTTTTTCCGTTCCCTTTTGTTGTTGTCCTGTTTCCTATAAATGGTGTTCTTAAGTTGTCCTATTTGAGATTATTTTATTTTTAACTTTCAACTTTATTCACCTTTTCCAATGGTAAATTGAACCACATTATTATTTTCTTACATCATCTTTTTACCACTATCTAGATTACTCCCAAAATCCATTTTCAACAACATTATATTACTTTTTCCCGTATTACTAAATAAAAAAGTCAATAACCTCTTTTCAAGTAAGAACTATTAAATTAATACACCATCCGTATCGGTTTAACGTAAACAATTGTTTTTCACGCTTATCAAGGAGGGGAATTAAAGGGTAAACGAACAAATTAATGAAAATTATTTTAAAGACAATCAATTAAGAATGAGATTGTAAGATGCTAATCCTAAAATTATTTCATATAATTTGTCCGTTTACACCTTTAAATCGTCTCCTTGATAAGCGTGAAAAAAATTTGTTACAATTAAACCCGATAGGAGGGATACTATTCATAACTAAAGATCATTTTTCTTCATTCTCTCATCGATTCCAAACAAAACAAACAAAAGGGAGAACGAAAGGAGTAGATGAGATTTTTTGTGGTTTAATTTACATAATTGACATTTTTTAATTTTTTTTTTTTGTTTAGATTAGAATTTATGATTTTTTCGATTTATAATAACCTAAAGCTGGAATGATTAAGATTAAATTTAATTAATGATTTTTTTTATGAAGATTTTCTTTAGGATTAGAATTTATGATTTTTTTCGTTCAATAATTAACTAAAATAGGAATAGGATTTAAGAGTTAAATTTAATTATGATTTTTTTATTAGGAATAAATTTAATATATGATTTTTTTGTTTTTGTTGTTGATGTAGATAAGTTTAATAGATAATTTTTTGGAAATTTATTAGGGAAGGATTAAATTACATTTCTTGATAGGTAGATTTTTTTGCTTTAATTTTGCTTTTTTTCAATATATATTAAATATTTATTATAAAAAGTTTCTCTACATTGAATAGTGAAAAAATTCAAATGCAAAAAAAATAATGTGGAAGGGAGATATATTGACTATGGATCTTATTTTAAAGCATTTTTCTTGCCGAATTTTATGATTTAAGAAAATTATTAATAATTGTTATTCATAACAAAAGAAAGTTAACCACTTCGATACTTCTAATTAAATTTTAATCCTATTATAATTATCTTTAATTCTATTTGCTAGATTTTTGGCATTAGATTTATAAATTTAAAGTATCCATATATATAAATAATTTTTTATTCTATTAGGATTTTATTTTTTTTTTAAAAATTTTTTAAAAATCAAAAAAATCAAAATACTAGATGATGCGTCCTATACTCTCGAAATTCTCCCCTTTAGAATCTATAAGATTAGATTATAATATGAAAAATTCAGAATCAATAAGATAAGAAAATTTATATCAAAAATAACAAAAAATTCAGATCAAATCAAAATTAAAAAAATTCAGATAGGGTTAGAAAAAATTGAGGCGAAAAAATGAACCTAAGTACCTAACTACCATTATCCAGTTGAATTAAACCGGGCCCTAAGTTGGATTGGATTTGATACTCCTTGTTTTATAAGGAAAGTTCAAATTCCGACGTTATTTGCTATTTATAAAGGGGTATTTCTAGTTTATCTCTTATTTTATAAGGGATATTTCCTCAGGTAACCCTTAGGTTTGTCTAATAGCCCTTATACACCTGAGGTTTCAGGATAGGATCAAGTAACCCTGAGCGTTAGGGTAATAATAGCTCACGTGACCCTGCGTTACTTTTCCGTTAAAAAGACTGACGAGCCTGGTCAGTTTTCCTCCCAATACATTAAAAACCTATTAACCTAATTGAACAACCTAAAACTAACTAAATAAGATAATTAAATACATAATATAAACTAATGTAATAACTAAATATATAAAACTAACCAAAATGAAGAATATTTGTGTGGATAAAAAGGTGTCCAGAAAAATACACCAAAACACCTAAAACTAACTAAATAAATAATTAAATAATAATTATAAACTAATTAATTAACTAAATATATAAGCTAACCAAAATGAAGAATAATTTGGGGATTAAAAGTGTCGGAAAAATCAATCAAAAGAGCAGTTGACGCTCTTCTCRAATGGAACTCCAAAAAATCAGACACCCAAAAACCCAAACTCTTACCTTCTGACGAATTCCTTTACTTAGTCTTAACCCTCAACAAAATCCCATCAAAAAATCGCACGAATGCGCACAAAATCACTCTCCCAAACCCACTTTACACCCCAGAATCATCCGAGTTCTGCCTCTTCGTTCACGACGCAATCTCCCAATCTGCTAAGGAGAAGATTGAGGAACAGAAAATCCCAGTTTCAAAGGTCATCAAACTGTCCTAATTGAAGAAGGGTTACAAGGCGTTTGAGCAAAAGAGGAAGCTTTGCGACTCATTCGAAGATGCCTGCGTCGTGGTGAGGCTGCATCGTGGTGTTGCCCCAACTAAACCCCCAATTCAAAATTGTTGCTGTTGTGCTGCTTGAATTGTTGCCCCAACTACTAGYTGTACATCAATTACAAGTTATTGAACATATATAAATCAATCTAAACTCCTTTCGTTTTTCAATGTGGGATAAAACCTGGTGCAATATCACTTTCTCCTACTCTGATAAAGTACTCCTACCACTTGATTAATCGATCGTTATAAAACGMCATTAATCGATCACATGGCAAGAACTCCTACCACTTCTACTCTATCTCTATCAAATTAATTACATTATTATCATAGCAATATGGCAGTAACAATGAGGATTAAGAAAGGGGTTGAAAGTAATTTGCTTAGCAATACTTTTTGTTAACGACTCCACCCTTTGGTCAACACGTAGCTCTGGCTGCTGTTCCAGTATGAGTATCGAAACTTCCAGCACTTCCCGGACTTGTCCTCGAACCCGCGGAGGGGTCGGCGCTGGCGGCGGAGGTGGAAAGAGGGAGTAAATACATCCAGAATGAAGAATCCAGATGGCAGAAGATGCAAAGAATGAATAACAATGAAGAAAAGTTTCTCACATCGACAAAATCGTTAAAAAAGAAAACTTTGTGAAGTATTAAAAGGCCAGTCATTTTGAAATAATGAATCACAATGAACTATTAACTTTGGGCTTCTAATCGTTTGGGTTAAAAAAATTGTTGGCTAATAAATTTGGGCTTGGGTTCAAACTTTGTGAAGTATAAAAGGCCATCATTTCGAATAGACCTGACATCCCCTTACAAAGCCTATTATCAAACAACCCGCTCTACGTTGCACAAGATACAACCCCTCCATTAGGGTTTGTTTATATACTCCGTAATACAGTAACGAATTAATGGGCCGATTTGTATTGTGGAGTATTTTGTTTAATTTTTTTAATACTTAGTATATGTTGCGGTTTTACCCAAATGCAGCATATAAGCTATACTCAAATTTCAAATTTTTAATACTCAGTTATTTGTTGCGGTATGTTATAAAACCGCAGCAAATAACAATTATTTGTTGTGGTTTTATATAATCGCAGCAAATGACCCACATTATATGATGTTTTTTCTACTAGTGATAGGGCGCGTTTGAGCTAGCGTTTTTTTGGTAGTTTTAAGCTATTTAGTTAATTTTATGATTGTCCGGCAATGTAGCGTATTGCATAGCGATTAGCGTGAAACACTACTTTTTCAAACGCTAACAGGAGTAACGTTTAGTTTTTTGGCGTTTAAGCTAGAATAAAAAAACTAATTGGTAATTTAATTCTCTTCTACTATAAATAAACTGTTACTGCTGTCGAACACTCATATTAACAAATTGTTTCTTCCGCTACTTTCACCTTACTATAACTTTCTGTCACCCGTTATTTATAGCGCTAAAAGCTAATTCCACTGCTATTATTGGATTTATTGCTAAACACGCTTATAGTACATATCATAACTACGCGACATCAAACAACTTTTTTTTTTTTTGACAAGAAACCCACAAAGGCAAAATTTATTAAGAGAGAATATCAAATACAATGAGAGTTGTAAGATCACCAGAGATAATCTTCAAGCCAAACTCTCATAACAGAAAATTACTTCATTTTAACCAACAACTTGTGGGCAACCATATTCCCACATCCCACTACGTTTTACAAAAACAAATCACACTTTACATTGACTGTCCAACCCTTCTAAAAGGTGTGTGTAAGCTTTCATGTTGTCAGATTTGAGTGTAAAGAGTGAAGCCAGTTCCATACAAATTTGCAAAGAATGGCGTAGAGCACATGCCTCAATCATTTCCACAGGCATCATACCCTCCGAATCCATACACACACATGTACAACTACCACATCCCCTCCCAATCGCGCGCAATACCACCCAAACCCAAAGCCCTGGCCGTTACATAGCCCGCGTCAGAATAATCTTAATACGACGACCCATCTCAGGTGTAGCTCAAGTTGAACGAAGCACGTCCTGCCACACCACCCGTGCCCCGCAAACTCCATTACCCAACTTCCCTTCATAAACCAAGGCTTGAACCAGAAGGCTTGAACCTTGCTGCAGCGTGATCTTCCAGAGGCACCCTTCTTACTTAGGCCACCGTGATTCGTCCGCTTAAAAGTAGTCTATCATTAGAACAGACACATTAAACAAAAAAAAATAAATTAATACGGATTAAAAATAGTGAGGGAGAAAGTATAAAAGATGGAGAAAGTAAAAAAAAATGTCATAATATGTTTCACATATATATCACATATACAAAAGATAAGTAAAAGATAATTATATAAATAAAATAAAATACTAGTTCTTTATTTTAAACCATGCCTCAAATCAGGGAGGCTAGTCCTCGTCATATGATAAAAAAATGGGTTACAGTACGCTAATTCTGAGCATCTCCCTAGTAGTATCATCACACCCAAATGGCGTTCAAAATCACTCCATGTAGCCCAAAAATCAACATCGCTTGCAGGATTTGCAAGCTGAGACGCGTATATGTAAATAGCGCGAGCACAATCCAAATCTTTGTTGAGCTCTTCTCAAACTCGGCATATTTCAAGCACAACTCCACTGCTCTAAGAAGCGGAATAAACTCCCTTCAATTGGCTTCCTCGAACAATCTTCCTTGTCTTTGCAACTCCTTAAAGTTTCAACACAGCACAGTGATAGAAGCCATCATCCACAAGCTTCACAAGATCAACAAATTTTAAATTTCATATGTTAGCACCGTTTGGATTCAAGTAAAATGAATGATATTAATAGAAATTGATTAAATAAGAAAATAAACTCGAAAACTAACATTACATGTCAAAATAAAATCTCAGTATTTTAGGCATGACACCTAAGGAACTATTTTCTTTCAATTTAACACACAAGAACTCATCATCATAGATTCATAGTTTGTGGTAGCACTAGTTTTTGACGAGAATCTATCAAACATAACGGATTTTCCTCCAATGAAACTAGGACAGCCGCCCCCTCCTCCATCTTAACTCCCACCATCTTCCCTCTTTCACCTCTGTTCACCATCAGAGCCACGTCCCCACCACACCACCATTTAGCCCGAAAAGCACCAACTCAATCCCGAAATAGCCGACGCCAAACCAAGGTCAGGAACCCACGTGACCCTGACCGAACCTGACCCTATCGGATTCGCATTCCCCAAACCAGCACACACCCACCAGATCGCTTGACGCGGGACACACAACCCGAAGATCGATCCCAAACCCCACGCACCGAGACACCCTCAATTTATGACCCACTATGCAAAACGCACCCGTCGCTAGTCACCGCCAAACCCTCTGTCAGCAACTTCTTTTCCTATCAAACAACCACAAAACACCTTCGAACACCATTCCTTATTTCATCAAATTTTTACAAAGAAAAGCAYAAAATTAGATAAAAATCATAATCAAAAGCACAATTGTTCATCTATAGCTTTGTTTTGACTCTCTTACAAAGTAAAAAAAAAATTTAAGTTAGAAATTACAGAACGCACTATGATACTACGTATATCAATTCCTTTTTCTTCTCTGCTATATGTCAAATCGATGCAAACAATAGGGCACGGATCAAAATCAAAGCAAATTATCGAGTAAATCAAACATTAAATTCAAATTCAAATAAAAATTGATGAATAGCCAACTAAATATGATGGGCTTCGTCTCAATCATCATAATTAGATACTAGTGCTTCGTTCGTCGTATATCATCAATTATAAATTAAAATCAGCAAACAGAAAATTTCAATAAGTCAAAATTACAGCAACAATATGATAAATCAATCAATTATATAAATTTTAGGAAGTATAACATATGGGAAAAAAAAGATAAAAAAGGTGCAGTAATATAAGAAATTCAAAATAGTGTCAACATTAATAATCGATGATAAATATTTAAAAAGACGGAGAAAATTACAATTGCTGGTACTTACATTGAAATTATTTTGGTTAGTGGGTTGTTCCATGGTTGTGGTTGAGGCGGTGCTCATGGCGGATTGCTGGGTTGATTGTTTGTGGGGATGAGGAGAAAGAGAGAGAGAGAGAGAGAGAGAGCGCGGAATAGATGCGAATATGAGATGAGGGGGTGTTTAAAACTTTATAAAGGGGACGCAAATTATTAGGTACTGATAAGAATTGTGTTTGGGGATAAATTGTGATGATCTATTATTCATGAATTCTTATGTATTTATACACATCTAAGATATCTAATATATGAAACAATCTTCCTATGATATATAATATCTTAACTAACTACTAACAATATTCTATTATATCTTTTTCATATGGAAAATATATCACACACGATATATTTTCCGTATCTATCTTATCTTATATTCCTAACACCCTCCCGCAATCGTAACGGCAGTAACACGAACGTTACGATTGGAGAAAACAAACAAAAAATAATCTGACTTTTTCGAAGTCGATATCAATCTCTTTGTTGATGTGAACGTCATTCTTTTCGAACTCATCAATAAACAACTAAACAGGAACGCCATTCTTTTCGAACCTGCAAATAAAACATTACAACTAGACCTTCTTCTTCTCGGACTCATCGTATGTTACGCTTGTCTTGTCGTCTCAAGGTATAATGCGGCAAATTGGCCAGCAGCAAAAAATACAAGATTAAAATGAAAAATAAAACAAAATAAAAAAATAAATCGAAGTCAAAAACCAAACACAATCAACGCAATTAAATGCGAACCTAAATTCGAAAAAAAACCAAAAATCAACAGAAAAAATAAAAACAAAACTCTAGATCTAGAAGAGTTGAAAGAAAAATCTCGAAATCAGAAATAAACAACGAAAAGTCTCATATATATAATCGCAAAATCTTCGGCTTTTAAATTTCGTTTTTCATTTTCTGGGTTCAAAAAATGGGTTTTCTGAGGTTTGTATTTTTTAAAATTGATTTTTTTTGTTGTAATTTCGATTTTCGTTTTCTCATTTTTTCGGTTTATAAGATCTAGGGTGGATTTCTATTTTCGTTTAATTTTTTTATTTTTCGGTTTTTTTGTTTTATATATGAGATTTTCGTTTGTTTATTTTGATTTTTCGAGATTTTTCTTTAAACTCTTCTAGATCTAGAGTTTTGTTTTTATTTTCACTGGATCCTAACTCTCTCTATATATATATATATATAGGATAGGATCATGTGAAAACACAAATTTTAGTGAAAACTAAAAACTTTTATATCTTGATCGTAGGATTTCGAGATGACGGTCACGATTTAATCTATCCATATACTTGTATTTCAATCTGGGGTACATTAGAGCTTAAGGGGTACGCGTTACTGTTCATCTCAGTCGTTGAAAAGTCTTGTGTACCCCTTTATTGTTTGTAATGTACCTTAAAATGTAAAATGTACCCATTTATTTTTGGTTTTCACGTTTTCATATTATACATGTGGTTTTCATTGGATCCTGATTCTCTCTATTCCTCCTCAGTCCTACTCTCTTCTCTCTCTCTAATATATATATATATAATATATATATATATTATATATAGAGTCAGATCCTGAAACCACATGTTATATGAAAACGTGAAAACCAAAAATAAGTGGTACATTGTACATTTTAAGGGTACATACCAGTAAAGGGGTACACAAGGACTTCAGTACTTATGGATGAACAGTTACACGTGTACCCCTTTAAACCTTCAATGTACCCAGATGAAATACAAGTATATACATAGATTAAATCGTGACCGTCCATCTCCAAATCCTACTGGTCAAGATTAAAAGTTTAGTTTTCACCTAAGGTTTGTGTTTAACATGATCCTATTCCTATATATATATATATTATATTATATATAGTTATGGGCTGTCTTATATTGGATTTTTTTTTTTTTAAAAAAATATAGACTATTTGTTGCGGTTAATTAGCCATATCGCAGCAAATATCATTGTCATTTTTTTTCTACTAGTGTAATGTGTATGTACTATGTAGATTTAGATGAGTGACCTACAATCTACGATCTGATACACTAATAATTTCTCTCTCCAACTAAAGTGTTTTAATTATAGTACTATAGTACGAATCAAAACAGAACCAATATGAATATTTGTGTACTTTGAATGGTATCCTTGTATCGTTAATTGTTATGACACATGTCAAAATGATTATAAGCTATGAGCACACATAAACATTGAAAAATTGTGCTCTTACAAAAGATGTGCCTATATCTTGGATACTCTTCAAGAAATCGAGATCACGGTTATTGGCATTCGTTTCTTCGAGCATAGCAGGGCAAGCAAACGCAACATTCCTCACGAAACTAGGATGGCGTGTGGGGTTTTGAGGCACAAATACTGTCATGGAAGATGTGATATTGATGATGTTTAAGCCCACCACAGGCACAAATATGTCGAATGTTTGGCGTGGCATCACTGATAATGCTGCGATTTTACAGCAAGGAACAACTACTGCAATTGGGAATGGCAAACGTACGTTATTTTGGGATAGAAAAGGAACAACTACTGCAATATTGTTATTGTAGGTAACACCTAAGTAGTAACACTRCTTATTGATTTACATGTACACATCCATATCCAATCCTAAAGAATCAAGTAGAAAAGGAAGAAGAAAATTATTGATGATTAATTTACTTGCACACGTTGACCTTATCACATTGTTTCAACACACTATATAAAGGAATGTCTTTGATAGTCATTCACACAACAAACACTTCAATCCTACATGAGATTTTATTTCTGATAATTAAYGAGTTGATTTGATTTTGAGCCAATGTTCTTTTTAAATAAGTAGATCAAATTTTGACCCATAGACACAACAATTTGATAATTAAATTTGTCTCAAATGATAAATCTCTATTATATAAGCCAAGGGGGGAGCAATGGTGTCCCCCCTAAGAAATGTCTTATTCGCCCTTGATAAATATAAACTAACATATTTAAATTAATCAAGTTTACATTTTTCAATTTAACCAAGCCATTAATTAAATGAACTGGAATATTGGTCACCCCTAGGTTGACCACCTTGAGTCCATAACGAGTCACTAATAAATTAAATTGGGGCGAATTGTCAACCACAATAATGTGCACTATATATTTTCAAGAAAAACTATCTAGGAATCTTCCCAAGTGTACAACTAATTAAAGTAGCATTCATATTAACACATTCATATCCTAAAGAATCAAGCAGAAAAGGAAGAAAACATCATTGAAGATATATTATTTCAACACGTTCACATTATTTCAAAACACTATAAAAGTTGATGCCCTCCTCTAGTCATTTAACTCAACACTCCAATAATCTTACAAACATCAAAGTTGCACTACGTATAGTAATACCATAATGGATGCCAAGAAAGTGGTTAGTATGGTTGTAATAATGTTGGCAGTGTTTATGGTGCTTGCAACAACACCTCAACCCACCTTGGCTGTTATCCAACCCTTTAACACCCCCTCTCGKCAATCCTCCCCTTCAAAAGCCGGCGATTYTGRTTGCTCTGAATTTGGCCACCCGTGTGATCTCTTCATTGGGTGTTGCTCCCCGTATCAATGCCGCCTATTACTTGGAACAACTGGTGTATGCGACTCTCATCGATCCTAAAAATATGCTCGCTCTAGGATATATGTTTGAGAATAATATTTGAATTTAAAAAATCAAATGTAAAATAAATGTAAGAAAATTCAATTGATGGATACTTGTTTGATCTTATACATTGTATGTGTGTTGTTTTGTTCATCTTTTCACTAATGTGTGTTTTTGAGTATGTGACATGGTTTCATAGAGCTTTCAAAACTGAATCAACCTCGCAACCCAACTCAAACTTAATCCAGTAATAAATAGGTTGGGTCCAGGACGGGAAAAACTTTGTTTACCCACCGGGTAAACTACCCACCTTTAATTGTGACTTGTGAGGGTAAAAACTAGTAATGGACAAACCCCCACCAAACTAAATAATAATATTTTAAAGGCTCTATTAGTAGTGGGTAGCTTACCCACTGGGTAAATGTAGTCAAGCCCACTCGTTATTTGGGTAAGTCATATTAATTATTCTAATCAAGTAGTCAATCCCTTGGAAATAGGCAACAACCTAAGGAGTTATTACCAACCATTTTAAAAAAATAAAAAATGAAAAATTTGCAAAAAAAAACCTTTTAAAAAACTTTTTTTGTGAGAAAATATCGTTTATACGAAGTTTTTTTAAAAAAAAGACCTAAAAAATAAAAATTCTGTGAGAAATAACCTTTGTCGAGGTTGACTTATTACAGAGGGAATAACTCTCACAAAACAACTCCAAATTATTCAATTCTTGACCCTATTTCATGTATTTTTTTCAAGATCCACAATTTTTATGAAGGAAACATGCTTGAAAAATGGATGAATGACTAAAAAAAAGGTTGAATAAGAGGTAGGTCGAGGAGAAAGGCGAGCAGCAACAATGATAGTACGAGAAAGGTCCCTTGTCACAAATTTTTTCTTTTTAAGGTCTTTTTTTAGCAAAGTTTTTGGTTTTTTAGGTCCTTTTTTGCATAATTCTGTTTAAAAAGTCTTTTCTCACAAAAAAATAATTTTAAAAGGTCTTTTCTAACATCTTTTCCAAAAAAAATGTACAATTTGTATAGTTATAACTTATAAGGTCTCTTCACTCTCTTGTCATGTTTTTATAGACTAGATGAACTTGGTGTAAAATGAAATCAATAAAATTAGAAGCCTAAATTTAAAACAAGGATAGTAAAACTAATAAACTCCAGATCCAATCCTTGCACAAACACTTAAAATATTGTCTCCACATATGAACTGACACTTAATTTAAGTAGGTTTAGTAAATACTCCCTTCGTTCCCTTTTGTTTATCTTGTTTGGAATTGGGGAGAGAATTAAGAAAAATGAATCTTTAGTTAATAGAATGTATTAATTTCAAAAGATTCTTACTTGAAAAGAGAGTTATTGACTTTTTTTATTTAGTAATATGGGAAAAAAATAATAAATGTGTGTTGGAAAGTGGATTTTGTGGATTAATCTAGATAGTGGTAAAAGATGATAGAAGAAAAATAATAAATGTGGTTCAATTTACCAAGGAAAAGGTGAATAAAGTTGAAGTTAAAAATAGAAAAGATTCCAAATAGGACAAACATTTAGGAACACCATTTTAGGAAACATGAAGAACAAAAGTGAACGGATGGAGTAAATAAAAACATACACTTCCTTAATGCAGACACATACACACACACCTCGTGAGTAACCCATACAATACAATGGAATGGAGCCAAGTAGCATCGATTAGAATGAGGGATGATGGCCCTTTCTTCTTTGGATGCTTGTACAAATACAATGGAAGTCAAGTTGTGCGAACTAAAATAATGATACACAAACAACAAAAGCTTTAATGTCATGTAAAGGACTCGTGTATAAAGATGACAATGAGTTGTGTCATGTCGTGCTTCTATTAAATAAAGTATCAAAGATATGAGTGGGGGTAATGAAGTGGTTAAAGCTTCATTCCTGATTACAAAAGATCCTAAGATCGATTCTCATCCCCGTTTTTATGGCTCTGTTAACACCAAAATAAAAAGTTTAAAAAATATATCAAAGATGGAATATAAAAACGAATCAAAGAAAATTGATACTATTCACAAGTAGCAAATGTCTAGAATTTCATGAATCCAAAGGAATGCAATAATGAAATTAGAGGATGGAAAAGATGATAAATGTAAAATTATATTGTAGGTAGTGATGGCAATAGACCGGACTAGAAGCGGATTTTGCATAATTAGGCCCTGACTTGTCAGAAATTCGGATTTTATTCTTGCCTTTGACTATGCCACTAGTGGAAAAAATGCTATTTGTAACGGCATTTTTTCCACTAGTGTGCAAATCCGAAACCGTCCAGTTTTTATTCGAATATCCGACTCTGACCCGAGTTTTAACCTCTTTTTTACTAAAGGATTTTTTTAGTTTCTTTTAAAAGTCATTGGTACTAATAGCTTTAAACAAAAACATATCACAATCTAAATATCAATAAAAATAAAAACCACAATAATACAAATTACAAACTAGTGTCTAGTACTCTACTTGAAATTATTTCTAAATTAGTACAACAATAAAATAAACTCATAAAGAACATTGAGTAAAGTACTAAACTCGTAAAAAAAAGAACATTACAAGCATCATCGACTAAAGTACTAAACTTTTCAAGACTTGAAATAAGTTTTCATAAAGTACTAAAGTCCAATAGTCGGATTATTTCTAAGATTCGAATCTGATCCTCTTCCAATGCAAAGTCGAATTGTTTAAACGGATTTGGAGTCGAATTGTTTAAACAGATTTGGAGTCGAATTGTTTAAACGGATTTGGAGTCAAATTGTTTAAACGGATTTGGAGTCGATTTTTTTAAAATCGGCTCGGAGCAGTTTTTTTCCCTTTTGGATCGAGGCGGACTAGAATTGAATTCGGCGTAGTTAGTCATCACTAATTGTAGGATGGACCAAGTGTCATGTATTCCGAACTCGGGAGTAGAAGATAAGCATAACACGAATTAGTAATTTGCATTGGGGTAAAACACAAAAAACAAGGAGAAAATTAAAAAAGAGCGAAAAGAGCAAGAAGAGGCGAGGCAAAGCCAAAAGATCAAAGTACATCAAGGGAAAGCTCATTATTGCCCTTTGTGACAATTTGACAATAGTAAATTAGTACTCCGTAATAGTCATCTCATCTTCTCCCTTCTTACTTTCCTATTTTATATTCATAAGCCGGATTTCCCCTTTTCCATCTTCCAACTAACAATTTTAGTCTTCCATTCTCAATTTCTCCCAGAAATATTATTTCCATTATTCCAACCAAACTCCTTCACTCCTCCTCACTTCAATTCTCTCTCAAACTGAAACAAAACCCCAATTATTTCATACCCAATTTCAATTTCAATGAATGAATGAATTTTCCTCCTAATTCCAATTAACCCCTCTTTTCATTTCCAATTTTTCACACGAAAGATAAAACCTCCATGAATTGAACCTAATCTCCACCTTGCTGTAAACACCAGATACAGACCATACAGTATTACACTAGTAACAAAATCAGAAACTCTGCATCAAAAAGTTAAGTCTACTGCGCATCATAGTGGGATTAATTTTTTTTGAGCTCTTCTCATTCCTTAACTGAGTTCAATTCTCATTTCTTCAAGTGTGGAAGAGGAAGCAAGTAGAAATTTTACGAATTGTTCATTAGTAACAATCTGCAGTTTCTTAATTAGGCTGTATTTATAACTTTTTATCAGTTAAAAAAAATGAACTTACCAAGTGGCAAATGAGCAGAAGGAGCAGAACGTCCCCCTTGAAAATCTTATGCTGGACTGATGTCTCTGGAAATGTACGTGGGAGCAGTGGAGGTAGTGTTTCGTTGATCATTCGCAACATTAAAGGAATTGTTGTTGATCATGGATGCAAGTGGTATTGTGTATGCTAGTGATACGGACTTCCTCGAACTAATTGGTATCTATGAATGTTTGAGAAACATAAAATGAAATTTCTCGGGTATGAAGTGACCATATAAAAACGTCAGTAGCATATGCTGCAATCTTTGTTTTATGTCGTTTTCGAAAGGCCCCACTTAACTGCAATATTGTAAAGAATTGATATTTAGGCCCGGACAATGTTTCGCTTATTTTTTTAATACATAGTTATATATATATATAGATTAATATAAAGCAAAAACAATTTGTATTTTAAATTTTTAAATGAACCAAATCATATATAAGTCTGTCTCTTATACACATCTAGATGTGTATAAGAGACAGGTTATAATTACGGAGTCATATGAAACAAAAATAATTTGAAGTTTAATTTTTTAAATGAAATACAAATCATATATACGTACTATATTAAATAAGAATATACTCGCACCACAACTCGCCACTTGTTCTGATCTCATAAAAAAATCCTATCTATTTTTCTCACCTCTGTAAGGTATTAAATATCACAATAATATATTATTCAATCTGTATTTCTTTGAAATTATACATTAAAAATATGAAATATAATCTTAACTTTATATAATATCTTAAATTTCAATTGGAAAAATATTTCGAAAGATTTTTAGTATTTTATGTGATTATTGACATCAAATACTCTTTTCTGATTAAGAAAAACTATATTTCTTGTTGCACAGTAATTTTTTTTAAAAGTCAAATTATATACAAACATTTGAATTCGGATATTTGGGCTTGGAAAAGAACTATTAAATATTATTTTATTATTTTGTAAATTTTTTTAAAAAAATAAATATGGAAAATAAGTAATTTGGAGGGAGAGGTTGTGGTGAAAGATCGGGTGTTATGGGTGTAAGATTCTTTTAATAATATAGATTGGCTCTAGCTTTCCTTTACTTAAGTTTGTTTTGTTGGATTTATGATTTCAAATTTCTATATCAAAACAAAGGTTGTGGTTTGACGAACAAAGTTTTGGATGTGTTTGGATGTAGATTATGAAATATCTTTTGGAGTTTTTTTGACTAAATACAAACTCTACTTAAACCAAATAATGGTGTTTTGTTAAATAAAGTGATAAAACTTACATGGCGCAAACATAGACAATGTCGGTTTCCCTTGGTCAAAGGCCGCAAACCACTTAAGGTTCTTTCTCGCAATTTTTTTAAGATCTTTCTTCACATAATTTTTTATAAAATTAAAGGTCTTTTCTCACAAAAAATATTTTAAAAGGACTTTTCTCGCAAAGAAAGCTAATTTTATTTGAGTGTCTAATACATAATACAGAGTAATTGATTTGTTAATAATAAAGACCTAATATTGAATTTTATTATAAGTCGTGCATCGCACGGGTATTATATTAGTTTTTAATTAAATTGCTACAACGTTATGTAAAAATCAAATTTTATCTTTCCATTGACCAAAACCAATTCTATGGAGTCGATYTATAATCTTGTTTTGATTTGTTGTATTTAGGGACTCTCCAAACTCTTATAATTTTTAATTTTCTTTTCCAGTGCTCATTAAGAAGAGAAATATCACCAGTCATAGCGAATCGGGACATAAATTAATTGCAGCGATTAGTTGTAATAATTATTTTATGTGATATCGTAAACCTTTATCGTGAATGTTTATATTGTTTTTAAGTTAATATCGCAATCGGTCAATAATATATCTTTTTTCAGATGCAATCGATAATTGATGCTATATCTAAATATCTTAATGTGTATGTAGGGAATAAAATACCTTAGAATAAAATATAATGTGTATGTAGAGAATAGAATATCTTAATGTGTATGTTTCATAGAATATCTTACCCTAATTGTTTGCACATTAGTATTGGGTATATTATCATAACAATATAATTTGCAAGTATAATTTGTTCACCGTGATTTTGTCTGAATATTGCTCACCATGACTATAATTTTTATAGAGTATGATTTATATAGGGATAATTATAATTTGCAAAGTCATACAAATGATATGTCAGAATATTTTCAAAATATTTTAGGGAAAATATAGTTAGCTGAAATTAAAAAAAAAACAGTATAAATTTATAATTTCAAGATATTTTATAGTACAAATTATATTTAATTCCGAAAATATAGCATAGCGAAAATGGGCGGGAAAGTAGTGAACGACAAAACGACACGTGTCAGGCATAAAGTGAGAGCCGACTGCGCTTTAGTATAGTTATTGATACTTGTATAGATATTAAACCATAAAACTAAAGCCCAAACTTAAATCCAGCCCACTATAACCAAAGCCACATTAAGGCCCAAAGAACACACTTCAAACCGCTTGACTATTAAGCTGCCCAGTCAAACTGATGACAAGCTACCAGGTGCCCGGTTAAACCGCTTGACTGGTAAGCTAGCATGTCACCCGATTGCCTAGCTCTCCACACAAAATCAGGTATCTAATTCTAAAACAACTCAGATAAAATTCCTAAAATATTAATCCATTCAAGATTATCATCTAATAACTTAATATTCGGAGAGGTTTTACTCGGGAAAACCTCTGAGATAGCAATCTTTGTTTCATTTTACAGTCTAATCATTAGGAAAACACCACCCGATCATCAAGAAAGCAATATCTAAACAGGTCATCCTCAACATCAATCAAGATCCACATCCGATCATATTGTCGCCGTCTGTGGGGATAGACAAAATACATAAAATCTCACTCGAACAAAATAATCACATTAACTATCATCATACTACTAAGATCTAAAACAATGGAACACTCAAACAGTTACTATTCCTCAGTTTCAGACGAAGAGAACAAGTCATCCACAAAAGGAGATTCCCAGCACAGTGAAACAAGACATGCTAAAACCGATCCGAATCCAACAAATGCAGAGCTACAACATGCGTTCCTGACGATAAATAATTATCTAGGGAATAACCAAACTCCGTCCACCACTCCCAGGACCCCTACTCCCTCGGCGGTAGGAGATGCTACACCTGACTACACGTCTCAATTGACTAGGATCCCTAAGGGGATCAGAAGAAGGAGGAACGTGTGTCGATCCAGCAGCACAGGAGGAACCCCCGAGGGCAGTCAGACGTCGTTTGAATCTCGGGCCTAATCCACCGCCATTCAGACCTGCGAACCCAGGAAGGGTGGGTAACCAGTGGGAAGACGAACCCAGATTCAACCCCCAGAATCAGGTAATGACCATGGCTCCGAACAAAAGCCCGTTCGGACCAATGATTCTGACCGCACTAGCAGCTAAGGTAAAACTCCCATCACACATTAAGTATGATGGTACCACAGATCCTGAAGAGCATGTCATACAGTTCGAACAACACATGTACTTATTCTAGTACACCGAGGCAACCTGGTGCAAATATTTCCCAACTACACTCGCTGGGATCGCACAAACTTGGTTTTCAACCGGCCTTTCAGCAGGGTCCGTACCAACGTACGACGACCTCGTCCAGAAATTCCGAAGCAAGTTTGTCAGCTCCAAAAGACGAGAGAAGACCACAACTGAGTTGTTCTCCCTCTGCCAGAGCCAGAACGAAACTCTACGAGATTTCATCACTCGTTTCAGCTCAGCATCATCGGCGATACCCAACATCCAACATGAGGTGGCAGTACATGCACTCAAATCCGGCCTCCAACCTGGCCTCTTCCTCAACCACCTCCTCAAGAAGAATCCGACTACATTAGAAACATCCTTCAGTAGTCCCAATACTTACATCCGATGCCATGACTGGCCCACCCGGAGACACCTTTGTTCGACACGCCAAAACCAAATGTTACAAAGAATCCCAACGCCAGTTCCGGTTCCGAACAGAGGCATAGGGGAAACGACCAGCGCCCCGACCGAAGAAACGATTATAACGATCGGAGGAACGAGCGCGGAAACCGCTACAATGGTAGCCGAGGATATAATAATCCTCCAGCAACGACTAATGCCGCGGCCGATCGAAATTCCGACCGCAACAATAAAGACAGACCTCCCCGAAATTTCAAGCGTTATGAATGCAAACATACCGAGTTCACACCATTATCCGAAACTCGAGAGCGAATATTTTTATCCATGAAGAACGACAAAATCTGGCTTCGGCCAGTAAGATTAAGCCCCAACAAATCTGACCAATGGTGTGAATTTCACGACGGTTTCAGACATCCAACTGACAACTACTTTCAGTTGAAAGATCAAATCGAGGATATGGCTCGACGAGGGTCCATCGATCGGTACGTGTTGAATCCTAAGGACGAAACGAGGGATAACCAACAAAATCAAGCAAGACCAACGCAAGAGAGGGCTGCTCCAAAACCAATCATACATGTCATATTTGGCGGTTCTGATTCCCGAAATGCCGGCAAAAGAAATCTTCGAAACCTATGCCATTAGGTTCACTTTAGTCCGACCTCGGACAAAGCCCCGCCATGCCCAACAATGACATTCACCACAGCCGACAGCTTTGGGGTATCCTACCCGCACAAGGATCCAGTAGTCGTCTTTGTCGATGTATCAAATCACACAATCCAACGGGTTCTCGTGGACGGCGGGTCATTCGTGAACATTCTATTTCGTAGCGCATTTGACGCCATGAGTAGAGATGGAAATGGATATTGGATCCGCTCCGGATCCGCGGATCCATATCCGTTTTTGCGGATATGGATCTTAAAATTTTGGACCCGTCGGATACGGATCCTGGGTAGGAAAAACGGATCTAGATCCGGATATGGCAACTGGATCCAGATCCAGATTCGTTTACCCGTTTTTTATTTTTAAATGATTATTTATTTTTTACTAATAATTTAGTGACTAAATAGAAGAGTTTAATCAAGGAACCTAATTACCCATATTCCTCTACTACATAATAAAAATAAATTAGGCAAGAAAGTGTTAATTCTTTGTATAATGACATTGTTATTTTCTTTCACTTTTACTTTAAAGAGTGACATGCGAGGTAATATGTTATATTATCGCTCTTATATTATCGATAATAATATTCAAATTCAAGTTAATTCGTTCATTCTAGGATTTAATTTGATGAACTATCATGTATTCTTTTGGTTACATACTTAAAATATTAATTATTTTACTCCCTCCATTTCTTTTTACTTGCACCATTTCCTTTTTGGGAGTCAAAGTTAGTAAACTTTGACCAATTTTTTTGGCAAATTTATAATGTATAATATAGTCAAGTGAGATGTTGTTAGATTCGTCTTAATGTATAGTTTATTAATATCAAATTTTTATAATTTTCTAAACAATACAATTTAAGTTATTAGTAGTCAAAGTTGTGTCTTGAAGACTGTGCAAAATGAAATGGTGCAAGTAAAAAGAAATGGAGGGAGTAGCAAATTAGGCAAAATGATGCAAAATATAATAGGATCCGTTTTGGATCCGTTTTGGATCTGTATCCGTAGGATCCATCGGATATGGATATGGATCCTTCAAAAAAATATCCGACGGATATGGATCGGATATGGATCCTCTTCTCGAAAATGGATCTGGATCTGGATCCAATAGGATCCAGTCCAGATCCTACCCGTTGCCATCACTAGCCATGAGCCTCGACAAAAAAATCAGGTCCCAATTACTTATCCCGTCATCGGATTCAATGGCTCGGCCACAATCCCTGAAGGAAAGATTATGTTACCAGCAACCTTCGGTAAAGGTACTACAACCCGTAATACCAGAAAAAAGCAGCTCGTGAAGCCCTGGAAGATCAAGGAAGACTCATCTCCAACACTAACTTGAGAAATGTGGCAGAAACTAGTGGTGGTAGTACAAGTGCAATGGGTTTACGCACTGGCTCCATGAATCCAGCTTCTGCAGCACGTGTGGTCAATCAAGATGGCCCTACACTGGGTGGAGTTGATAATAGCGTTGATTCAGACCATCTTTCTAGTATACCAATAGATGAATGATTCATGCCTAAAGAAACAACATGTTTATAATGAAATAGGAGTGTTTCGAAGTATTGAACAGGAGAGAGTAAAGATGACCAATGTTCTGTTTTAGAACTTTGTATTTTATATAATGCAAGATTTTTACTTAATTGATGTATGTCTTTGCTAAACGTATTGATTACCAGCAGAGTTTTACATTGGTGCATCTTAGGGAAGCTCTATATACCAAGAACAATTTTAGGCTAAGTGCAAATTTAGTAAATTCAAATGGTAATTAGAAAAGCGAGAAGTTGGTCAAGAGATTTTGTAATTTGAGTCTCATAGAGTATAGACAACAATGTTGATTAGTTTATAGTTTATCCTTTATTCGCAAAAACTTTGGTGTATTTATAATGACTCTTGTGGTCGATATAGTATTATGAGAAGAGATGGGAAATGAAGGGTTAGAGCCTTAGAGGCATGGTGATCTAACTATCCTAGGTAGGAAGGAGAATAGGACATAACACTTAAGAACATGATATGTTTCCCAAAGTTAATGTCACTAAATCAAGTAATAATTGATTGTGTACCATCATTAATAAGAATTGTATGCTAACAATCTTGTTGGATAAAAAAAGACTTGGCGAAATTATCTAAAACACATGGATTGACTTCATCCAAACTACTACTCATTTAATTTAGTTCAACCAATTCATTGCATCTCTATGATACTCGTATGATTTTTTTTGTGCTTTCTGTTACCATCTATTATACACCGTAAGTATTATTATTGATATCTTCTTGCAAGTTTGATTGTTAATATCATTTATATGTGTTACCTAAATAAAGTAACTAGCAAAAATTTACATAAGGAAAAAAAAGGTGAATAATGCATACATGTTTGATCTTACAAGTGTGTTATTTTGTTCCTTCATAGCCTTAAATTATTTCTTAAAAATGCTTGTAAAACAATTATTTGAAATAAATGTTAAAAGAAGTATATCGATTTTATGTACTTTTTGCTATACATATAATACGAGTACATCATTATTAGCGAGCGAGCATTCATATTAACACATTCCTATCTTGAAAAATCAAGTAGAAAAGGGAGAAAACATCATTGAGGATTAACATGAATAATGCATACATGTTTGATCTCATATGTTATTTTGTTCATTTACAACCTTCAATCATTTCATTAAAATGCTTGTAAAATAATTTTAAATAAATGTTTGAAGAAGTATATCGATTTTATGTGCTTCATACTAGAGTATGATAACGCTGAAATTAAATTAGATTTTCCCAAAAATCAATTAATGGACATAGAATTGAATTAATGAGTAATTGTTTGGATGTAAATAATGAAATCAATCCAAAAAAATTATCCAACAAGATCGTTAGCTTGATTTTGTTTATTTACTTTAGGAAACAAATCATGTTTATTGTTTATTTTATTTCCTTCCAGTCTAGGATAGTTAGATCACCATACTAACCACTTTCTTGGCATCCATTATGATTTTATTTATTTTAATTTTGGTTCTAAGAGAGCCACGCACAAAGGCGGGGATGAGAGCTAGTCGATCCTCGAAATCTCCTAGAACTGAAAGAGAAACTTTAACAAACTTGAGTTATCCTTCATTCTCATCCATTATGATGAATATATATATAACTTGTTAATGTATTACTATACGTAGTGCAACTTTGAGGTTATGTAAGATTATTGGAGTGTTGAGTTAATGTGTAGAGGAAGACACAACTTTTTTTTATAGTGTTTTGAAATAATGTAACATTTTGAAGCAATCCCAAATAATTTTTTCTCCCTTTTCTACTTGATTCTTTAGGATAGGAAATAGGAATGTGTTAATATGATGCTCGCTAATAATTATGTACTCGTATTACATATATATTATATATATATATATATATATATATTATATTATATATATATATATATATTATTATTATATTATATTATATAATATAAAGCACATAAAATCGACTATACTTCTTCAAACATTTATTTAAAATTATTTTAAAGCATTTTAATGAATGATTGAAGGTTGTAAATGAACAAAATAACATATGAGATCAAACATTATGCATTATTCATGTTAATCCTCAATGATGTTTTCCCCTTTCTACTTGATTTTCAAGATAGGAATGTGTTAATAGAATGCTCGCTCGCTAATAATGATGTACTCGTATTAAATGTATAGCAAAAAGTACATAAATCGATATACTTCTTTAACATTATTTCAAATAATTGG
>SNQN01002227.1:0-15580 GCA_008642245.1 Bassia scoparia | reverse complement strand
AATAATACATAATTCTTTAATATGCCACCTCTTTGCCGCCCATGAAAAAATCCGAAACATAAGAGATAAGAGGCTCATCCAATAACTTGGTTTCAACAATGGCCTCATGCCCTCATCCTAATATTCTTTCAATAAAATTTGCAATACAATAGTTTACAACACATTTATCAAAGCAATAGCTTCTTTCTTGTAGAATCTTTCGAATTACACAACAGCATGGTTAGCCATTGAATCAGAGCATTTCAGCATTATATAAATGAGGCAATGAGCCCAATTCCTGAAACAAGAGTAATTAGGAAAGCTTTCTAAGTTTTTCTTCTGTACCCACATCCAGAGTGGAACCAGACAGAACCAAACAAACTGGTATGGGATGCTACTAAACATCATTACGAATTACATGTAAAAAATAACAGTAAGAACAATTTCACATCAGTCTGAGTACGAGGACAAAATATAAAATCCTGAGCAGGAGAATTAAAGGAAAGTGATAAAATTTATGGAAGCATTTTTAAAGCAACAAAAAATTTTATTTCAAAGGTAGATACATACCAATGGGAATGTCAACTCACTATTAGCAATCAAACATGATCTTCCGGTACCAACAGCACCTTCACCGTACCCTCTGACACTACCAAGACCTCCAATAGCAAATGCTTGATATGGAGCCATATCTCCAACAATGGAACCTCCAGTGACGCTGTTCAAAATTTAATTTAGAGAGGTGGAAAATATATTTTTAAAATCAACAAAACATATATAAATGCATAAGTATTTTACAAACAAAAATAGTATTAACAAAGAGCTATAACTTGAACAAATGACTGAGTGTATTATGCATTAAGGATTTCTTCGGTTCCTCCCAAGTGAATTTATAGTGTAAGACTGTGAGTACTGTCAAACTAARATAAAGCTAGYTCAAACATAGTGGGTTAAAATCCAAAATTATAATATGAAAGAGAGTGCAAATKTCACAATTGTAATGATGTACCAGAGACGGGTGTTAATGACTAAGTGACAAGGCTTGAACACAAGCTCAAAGAAATGTCCTGAACTTGTAATATCAGTCATGACACTCATAGATTGCCAACATGGGGTTAGAAACATGAAAAGGGGATAATTGCAAAAAAGAAGGGTAAATTTTGAAGAATATCACAAAAAAAGATAGGTCAAGTTTGAAAACATTGACTCTCTACACAGTTAATAATAGACATCACTTTAAAAAATCAAAATGATTAGATCATTACAGAGAATTAACTTGTTGCAAATTTGTGATCCTTTCTCACATCTCAAATGCTGCAAAACATAATACCACAACTATTGACAATTGTTCCCCTATCTTGATGAAAACCAATAATTAAACTCCTCTTTTTTTCTCTTTTCCTAAGAGTTCACTATTCCAAGTATCTCCAAATTTTTAAGGGAATCAGCAAAGTAAGATAATGAGAGTATGCGTCATGAAGATTTGTAGTGTCACCTATTCAAGAGGAAAGCAGGCCCAAGCTTGATACCCTTAGTCCCAACAAACTTGAATCGGTTGAAAACAAGCCACTTGGACAAAACCGGGATTCCTTGTTCGATCTGCAAGCTGAACTGAATTTTTTCGGAGAAAGGAACATGTTAAGTGACACGCAGCATAATATCATATTGCATATCCTATTTCTTAAAATAATTTGCGGTGAGCAGTTAACATCATAAACTATAGGTTGAGAATGTTACACGATTAAAGCAATTATCATTAGCCCGCGCATAACGTGTTTCTTGCTTTAATACCACCATACTATCATGGGAACCTCCACTGCACACAAAACATTTCAAGGGAGGGGGAAACCAAAAAATAAATTAGCTCCTAAAACAGACCGTCAAACAGAAATATTAATAAAATCACATTGGATAGTCATAATTACCTGCAAGTCACTGGGAAACCATCAAGATCCCGATTTATATACCGTCCTTCATCACTCATAGGGCGAACATGCTACATGTGATACAAGTTTGGACAATTTTTCATGAATAGAACTAGGGCTTTAATCAGAAAGCAAAAATTAAAACTAATGTCATGTTACCACACCTCAAATTTTATACTGGTTGCGCTGCTCCAATTGGAACTAGCTGGCTCGTTCAATTCTAACCCCACGGAGGAACGACAGAGATTGACACCCCCACTCCCTGATTGTGAGAAGTTATCGATAGGTAAACCGTGAACTCCAATTTCAGGTGAAATAGAATGCTGATTAAGCAGAATACTTTAAAATATGAGATCCCACTCRAGGAATGTCCAAAAGTTCTAAAAGACTAACTATTAAACATATCCTTTTTTTCTACACGGAAATTTCTATGCACAACAAACACAAGGAAGCAATTCACTGCTATAGAATTGTAAGAAGCAATTTGCAAATTGACAGTCGGTGATAAGTAGCGGACAAACCTGAACCACAACAGACTGCTGAGGAAGCCATTCAGGCCTTGGCCTTCTATAAGTCACCATGATGTTTGTGTCATATAAGCCCTTGTCCCAAAACACATCAAGCTTCTCACTTCCTCCAAATAAATTAGGGTGCTTAATGCACAAACTGCCATATACCACATGATTCATTTGACATAATCAACCTCAATTGAAGCTCAAAAATCTCTCCAACATATGAAATTATCACAACTAATTAATTCAGCACATGAMTAACAGTAGCATGAACACTATAATATGGAATGCCTCTTATTTAAATTTTTTAAAAAATGTGGCAAAACCCTTACCTCCCAATAACTAGAGAAAGAGGACCTCCAGAATTCCTGTTGCAGAAAAAAAAAAAAGTGGAAGAAAATTAATTCAGCAAGACTAAATCTTTGGTGGCATTAGCCTGAATTGAGAGAAAATGAGAGCAACCTGAAAGGAGAGACCATTAAAGCAGCGCATAGTTTGTGAGTCAAATCAACATTGACATCAATTTTGGCTGAAAATGAACCATTATACAAYCCAACATTAATTGCAAATGCTGATAATTCAATTMAAATAAATCAAACATCARAAAYTGGAAATTGAAAGGAAAAAGAACTGACCTTTACCAGCATGGATGCTCTTTTGAGCTCCCATGAATAATGTTCCGCAATTACCATGAAAATTTGGACCCGAAAAAGGGGGGGAAGAACGAAAGCAGCACAATTATAGTGTGGGTTTCAATTTTCCAAAGGAGATGATGATAAAGAGAGAGAGAGAGAGAGAGAGGAGGGAAGCAGTCAAGCAGATGTGTGTTTGGGTTAATTGTATTGAGAAGTTGTCTCTTTCTTTGTACTTGGGCTTCTCACTTTTGTTTATGTCCTCTCTTCCTCCCTACATCCACTTTATCTCAATTGAACTTAATTAACTGAGAATGTGAGATCTTAATTGATTGAACTTCATTAGGGCTAGGTTTAGTAATTTAACTAAACCTACTAGTTTTAAGGTATGTTGAATTTATTAAACTTTTTTTTAGTTATCTATTTTCGAAACTGTATAGGGTCCGACTAATATGGATTCGAGTCGAGTTAGGTCTCAATTGCGGATGTAACATCTCCCCAACACATAGTTGTTAATTTCTCAGTGTTTCAAACTCATATCTATGTTAAACTAGAACAACTCTTTTACCAGCTATCTAAGCACGTGTGTGGAAAATTTATTAAACTTGGTTGGCCTAGTGCTTATATTTTATTAGAGGTAAGTTCAAACGAGTTTCTTCAATTCACGAGTAATTCAAAAAACCGTTAAATTGAGTTACATTTCATTTGACTATTAGGAGTCTATGTGCTTATTGGAAAATTGGTGGTTAAAATGGATCAAACTACGTCTACATTCCCTTATAATTACAACTAGCACTAAAGCACGCTATGCGCGCGATCAGTATAAAATTTTATTTAAACAAATTTTCAATTAGAAAAAAAAATGTAATGAGGTACAATTTCAACATTAACAATGGTGGTGATTATTATGATTTTCAAATTTTCAATGTAATTTTTCTTTCAATTGAATTCTCGACAAAGAATTAAATGATTAATTACATTAACATACAAATAATAATATTGAAACATATAATTTATAAATATTTAACTCTATATGATTTTCAAAATAATTTGCAATGATTAACAATTTATGTGAAAATTTTAGTCTGTGTATGTATTTATATCGAATTTTGTTCATATATTAATTGAACTTTTTCAAAATAATTTGCAATGTTTAAGTTATTCAATGGAATAATTGTCAATTTGATTAATGTATTTTTTTGAATCTTTTACACTTTATTAAACTTTCTTTTTTATTTATGGGAAAAAATTAGTCAAAATACTTTTTTATGTTGTTTAGTATGAAAAGTACAAAAAAAAAATATAAAAATTTATTTTTTAAATTAAGAGCAATTAAGTCTTTTGTATATTAAGGGTTTACGGTCTTTAATAGAGGACACCAGCTCCCTCTTGCTTATATAATAGAAAATGTCATCGAGCTATACTCTTATTGAGATTTCTTCTTGTATATATCATATCTTAATATAGAATGATTCCCGAGAAAACACAACATTAATTAATAAACAATATTTCATTGATTTTTTGAATAGATAAGTTACATGAACTTTTAGGCAAAATTGTTTGTGAGTGTAAAATAAAAGATAAGAAAATAAAATATTTGTAGTATCTTATTTTAATTAATTCTTTTGATAGTATTGCATCTAAAAAAATTGTTTACACTTCGTAATCCATTTTATGCAAAACTCGATAGTAAATGTTAATATCTAAGAGATTTGGATCGTGTTGTGTAATCAATCGGTCATAACAAAAGCACATCTTTTTAAGTTTTTAATAGAACTTGCGGATGAAATCCTATCGAGAAATAGGTGTTTTACGATTCTTTAGCCAAAAGGCCAAGAAAGGCATGAACTCAGACACATACTTGTAGACTTGAGCGAACGATTCTACTTCCCATATTTATTTTTTTTCCCCAAAACAGCAATCAGACAACCCAACTCCTTCATACAACAGTCAGCCATAGCTAAAAGGCGCCTCCTTTTTTGGCGTGTGAATTAGCAGAAAGAAGAATTAGATTTTTCATAGAGTAGTTTATTGAATTCGAAGAAGAAGAAGAAGAAGATGGGAAAGGGTGAAAAAACAGGGTTAGGAAGAGCCCTAGTGAAGCACCACAATCATATGATTCAAGAAGCCAAAGATAAAGGCCGCTTCTACAAAACCCACAACAAAAAGACTCTTACTTCCGTCACTGATGTCTCCGACATTGATGCTATCATCGAACAAGCTGAGGAAGCTGACCGCCTCTTCTCTGCCGACAACCCTGTTCCCAATTTACTCGTTGATCCGTATGCAATCTCTTTATTGCTTTTTTGGGTGTTTTTTTTTTCTGTGTTTGATTTTGTTGAATTGGAGTTTGGAATACAAGGGTTTTGGTTGTTGTTGGGTTTTAAGCATATTTTGCTAGTAAAGTTTGCACATTTGAATTCCTGGTTATAGGGTGGTCTTACTTGTTAATTGTTATTGAAGGTCTAATGAGGGTTTATGACAAAATTGGGGATTTAGATGATGTTTCTACTTTCTTGTCTGTGATTTGTTTTTATGTTAATTACTGTTTAACTTTGTGTAGAAATAAGAAATTCATGTGTTTGGGATTCAAGGTGGTACCTTGGTGGGTTTGATGTGGATTTGCAGACTAGAATAGAAGAAAAAACACTTTTGATAAAATAGAAAAATTATTTATTGGTTTTGTTTATTGAATGCATATTAAGTTGGGTGAGAGAGTAATGTGAGTTGGAAGATTGTAGCCTTGTTGAGTTGTAGGTAAAGGTACAACTTTGTTGATTACATGTGAATAAGCCCAGCTAGAGTTTCTCAACTTAAACGTTGTCCTTTCGAATTGGCTTATAAGTACCTTGTAGAGATAATCCTCTATGTACCACTGTATATACAAAACTTTCTATGCCAAGATGTTTGCTAAGTGAYAAGTGCTTATGAGTTATAACAGTTGCTATAGAGCACAGTTTTATGGGTAGAAGAAATATTTTATCTTGTTCATGCACATAGAATAATTTGTTTCAAATTATACGCTTACAATCTTTAACAGCATTCCTTTAGTTCATTACCTCATAGGCTCATACCAAAATAGGCTCCTGTTGCACTTTGCATGAATGCCACTAAGTCCTACTAGTGTTTTTCTAAGCCTAGGTATCAGATCATTTGAATTTTGAACTCGTAAAATATTTTGGCATTTATTACGTGCTATTGTCTAGAATATTGAGATCAGTCTTGTGGTTTGCTGCTTGGCTGATCTCGATTGCTGAATGCTTTCAGAAAGATGCTTGGCTGATTTCTAGTTCAAAAAAGCATTTTTATTATGTTGGAGCAATTAAACATGCACCCATGTTGCACATTAATGTCTAATGTGCATCTTGTCCAGAATATTATGACTAGCCCGGTGAATAGTTGCATGGCCGACCTCTATATCTCAAACTTATTCACATTTTTTACTTGTGTTGGAGACTTGGAGATATAGCTAACCGGACCTTGCCCATATTGTAAAAGTGCATCTGCTGCAAATGCCTTGTTTCTGCAGATACTATGCTGAAGGTTCTGAATGTTGAGTGATGACTGATTTAACACTTTTGTGGTTTTTTGAACAGAGACTCCATTTCAAGCACTGCAGCCTTGACACCTGCTCAAAGAAGGCAGCAACAGAAGAATGAGGAGGCACTCCACACTAGTAGCCTTCGTGTCCCTCGAAGGCAATTGCTTTCACTATCTTTAAAAGATCAGATGAATTATACCATAATCTATTATTGAATTTTAGTGTGTTTTCTTTTTTGCTGCAGACCATCTTGGACTACTGATATGACAGTAGATGAGCTTGATCTGAATGAAAAACAAGCCTTTTTATCATGGCGTAGAGGCCTTGTCAAGTAAGCTACATCTTTTTCTTCGTTTATAGTTAGGAATTGTAGATTGCGTAAAGGTTTCTCCTTAAAAGAGAAAAGTTTTATAATTTAATTTTCACCCCTGAATTATTTAGTCAACTCTAGCAGAAGACATTGTAAACCATCTGTTGCATTTATCCATTATATATAATTTTATTACCTCCCTCACTCCACATTAATCGTGCCCTACTGGTTACTGCTGGTTTCCTATAGCAAGTACCCGTATAGACAGTGGGCTTAGGGTTGTACTTTTCCTTTTCCTTTTCCTTTTCCTTTTCCTTTTCCTTGTCTTCAGTTTTAAAATAACTTAATATATGATAAATTGAAGTACTAACTATGTCAATATTCCTATCATGGTCAACATATCATCTATAATGTGCAAGTGGCTTAGGTGTTAGTGTTTTTTAATTGTTAGTCCTCCCATGATCCCATCAATAATTCAATTCACTACAGTAATATTCAGGAAAGTGCTTAAAAACTCAGATGGAAGAGTATTAACCAAATGCATGGAATTTTTGTTGATTGAAATATTGATGACTCGATGAGTCAAAATCTGCTCAGCAGGATAGCTATATGCATATTGCTCCTTTTTTTCTTTTTTTCTTCTTCTAATTATTATTGACCATCATATGTTATTTATCAATCAACGAATCAAATAGCCTTAATCCCATACGATTATTTCGGGAAGTCATCCACATAGATTTTCTCCTCCACTCACTCCCTATGATCAAGAGCCTCACTCTCTTGCAAATCTAAGTGCTTCAGATTCTTTCTAACTCTTTCTCACWAAGTCATTTTTGGTCTCCCTCTATCTCATTTAAAATCTCCCGGATCCCACTCTTGAGATCTCCGTCTTACATGCCCAAACGGACGCAAGCGGTTTTCCCCTAACTTGCTTGCAATATCTGCAACATCAACTTTTCTACGGATAACTTCATATCTTATTCGATTTCGTTGAGTGTTCCCGCACATCCATCTCAACATCCRTATCTCGGTGACCCCTACCTTTTGAATACGCTCCTTCTTGGAGGCCTAACATTTTCCTATCTTTTGAATAGAGCAATATTGGTCTTATAGGAGTTAGTAGTCCGTTAGAATTTCTCCTCTGTGATTGCACAACACTCTTATATCCGCTCTCCATTTAAGCCACCCAGACTTAATCATGTGGGCCACATCTTGCTCAATATCACCATTCGTTTGGATGACTCACCCAAGATACTTAAAGCATTCGTCATGGCCAGATCTTTTCCGTCCAACCTCACCACTYCATCATTTGTCTCGCTACATTCCAAATACTTAGTATTACTCCGACTTAGCTTAAATCCTCGAGATTCCAACCTTTGTCTCCATTGCTCCAACTTGGCATTAACCCAGATTTAGTTTCATCGACCGATATAATATCATTTGCAAATAACATACACCATGGTAYCTCATCTTGGATTGGCCTTGTCACTTCATCTATAACCAATGCAAAAAGGAAAGGGTTCAATGACTAACGCCCCTGCCTTGCAACTGCTATAAGGAAGTCCTTTGTACACAAGGAAAAACATAGTCACATAAACCATAATTGTTATTTCCTGCAATCATCAACAAAAATCGTCCTCCATCCCTTACAATTAAAAACCTTATGCTCATGCAAACCCATTTGTTTCATATCTTTCTTAATTCCTTCCAAACACATCATCTTCGTTTTTCCTCGACCTYTCTTAAGATCCCCATCTTCATATGGTTGCATCTTGCGGTATTCGTCTTACAAGCCCAAACTACTAACGCCTTTGCCTCAGTATATGTTTTTAAAATATGTACCTTTTAAGACTTATACAATTACACATCTTTAGATATTTAGGTTTAATGGTCAAGATTGTAAGTTGGTAAGCATGAAAGGTGAAGTGGTTTTGAAGTAAATTTAGCGTGAAAAGCGTATGTACATCTTTTCGTAAATGGATGGTGTTTGATAAAGAAGTGGAAAATTTGTGAGAAGGAACCATTTAAAGGGACTTTTTTTGTGACAAGCAACCTTTTATGTATGTGAAATTTCCTCCTTGATGTTTGGATACCCCTTGGGTTTGAGAAACAACTTAGGTAACCCTGAGGTCAGTATTTAATGGATTAGGTAACTCTGAAGTGAGTATTTAATAGCTCACGTAACCCTGACGCCGTTTGTTATGGACTAGTGTCGTTAGTTTGTAACTCAATTAACCTTAAAAAGCTCTTAAAAATACATAAATAAACTCTTCTTCCTCCTTCATCCTTCAACTTCCTTTTACCTCCTTCATCCTTAACCGAGACATGGCACCACCAACAACCACAACACCACCAACAACCACCACGGACCACCACCATGGACCCTAAACCCAACCATCATGGCCAAGCCACCACAACACAACAACCAACCATGGCGAGTTGGCGACAACCCAGATGACACAACCAGTTCGACCAAGTCGACCCACAATTGGTTGAGATTCGTCTTCTTTGTGTGCCTTTGATTTGGTTTGTTTTTGGGATCGAATGCGTTTGAATTTGTGTTTGAATTCATGTGCGTTTGAATATGTTTCGATCCACAACCAATTCGAATTAGGTTTGAATCGCACCCTGGTCGAATATAGTGTTGGTGCTTTATAGTGTTGCTACGGTTGCAAGGTGGAGTGGGTTTGTGGCTGTGTCATGTGTCGTGGAGTGGGTTCGGGGCGGTTATGGAAGGAGGTGGTGGTCGAATACAAAACCCATATTAAAATTAAAGTCAGATTTAAACCCAAAATTTCTTCAAACACAATAAAGGAAAAGAGCAAAGGAGGAAGAAGGTGGTGGTTATGGAAGAAGAAACTCAGAATTTCTTCAAACACAATAAAGGAAAAGAGCAAAGGAGGAAGAAGGTGGTGGTTATGGAAGAAGGTGGTGGTCATGAAAGGAGGAAGGGGGTTTAATTATTTAAGTATTTATTTAGTTAGTGTTAGGTGTTTWGTAGAAAAGTGGGATCAGRGAGATTTTAAGCGAGGTAGAGGGAGACCGAAAATGACTTGGTGGGAGGGAGTTAAAAAGGATTTGAAACTGTTGGATTTACAAGCGGATGAGACTCTCGATCAYAGGGAGTGGAGGAGGAAAATTCATGTGAACGACCTCTCGGAATGATCACGTTTGGTTCATGTTAGCCGACCCCACTTATGGGAATAAGGCTCTGATTGATTGATTGATTGTTAGGTGTTTAGTAGGATAATTAGTTAACTTTAATGGTGAAATAGACGGAAAACTAATCCCTGAAGGGTCAGGTAACCCGTTTCTCAAACTTTGAGGGTACCAGAGCCACCACCTTAAATCAATTATGTATTGTTTCAATGTGCTTGGTGGTTACCTATTTTTGAGGGCGTCGTGTACCTTTTAGAGCTGCAAACGAGCCGAGCCGAGTGTTAGCTGAGTTTGATAAGATTTAAAGTTGTTAAAGTACGGCCGAGCTCGAACGAGCTTTTACATTTACGTTCGAGCTTGGCTTAAGCTTGCTCATTTAGATGACAAGCTCGAGTTCAAATGTAAACGAGCTCTAAATAAGYGTTTATAAACAAACGAGTTTTACTAATTTTCCAACATTTATTCATAGGAATTAATAAATTTGCAAATATTTATTATTTATTATTAGAAACAAAGTCAACTTATTATTATAATGGTTGAATATGAAAATCTAATTATTACAATAATTTCCTTTATGCTAGTAATGAAAAATTCTTAAAAAGGACAAAAAAAAAGTAGTAGTAGCAAGGTTGCTTGCTAGTTGGTGCATGGTAGCTTTTTAGCTTTCACCATTTTTATGATACAATAATTTATTTATTAAGATGAAAAATAACTTTGTTTTATTTTAAGTGGGATTTTTGGTTGACTAAAAACGAGCTTTTTTCGAGTACCAAACGAGCTTTTAGTGTGTTATAAACWAGTTGTTCACGAGCCTTAACGAGTCGAACACATAGGTGTTCGAGCTTGGCTCATTTAGYAATCGAGTTTTGGATTTTTGTTCGAGCTTGTTTGTTTGTTCCACGAACGAACTTTGACCGAGCCTTGATCGAGCTTGTTCACGAGTAGTTCGCGAACACACTGGCTCATTTGCACCTCTAGTACCTTTGTTTGTAGGAATTGAGGTGCATTTAAAGCCCATAATTTTCTCCTAAGGTCACCCACGCCTTAAAAAATGGGTAATCAACAAGCATTTCGGCTTCATTAGATAAAAATGATTAGGTTTCATTAGATAAAAAAGATAAGGTTTATGTTTAAGTTTGCCAATGAAACTTTGAAAGGTTATTTTATCAAAATTTCCTAAAGAAATACTTTTYGATTGAAATACTTTTCGATTAGAAAATTTTCTTTTGCCAAAAATAGTTTCYCGAATTGGTTGTAGAAGTTTTACTAAGTAAAAGAATTATCAAACTTTGACCTTTATTTACAACTCTATTTACTAAGCTTTAATACAATAGATCTTAGCACTGTTTTTTTATTAAAAAAAAAGAAAAAAAACCAATACAAAAAATTACGTTATTCATACCATGTCATTTATTTTCTCCATTCGCCCCTTTTGTTTGTCTTGTTAAGAAAAAATGAACCTTTAATTAAGAGAAGGGGTTAATATAATTAGTTTCTTACTTGAAAAGAGAGTTTTTGACTTTTTATCTAGTATAATAGGAAAATAAGGTAATAAATTTGTGTTGGAAAGTTAATTTTGGGGAATAATCTAGATAGTGATCAAGCTTTTATTTAATACGATGAATGGAAAAAAAATATGTATGGTTCATTTATCTATAGAAAAAGTGGATAAAGTTGAATTATAAATAGAAAAAATTCTAAACAAGACAAACATTTAGGAGTTCCATTTTAGGAAACAAAACTACAAAAGGGAACAGAGGGAGTAGTACTTGTTTATTCTAAGTGAGATTTTGTGATTGGAAGTATCTTGAGGGGAGAACATATACGCCCCTTTGAATTTATGGATTATGTAATAAGCTTACTTTGTGGGAATGTTTATGTTGTAGACTTGAGGAGAATGATAATCTTGTCCTTACTCCATTTGAGAAGAATTTGGACATATGGAGGCAGCTTTGGCGAGTTGTCGAGCGTAGTGATCTGGTAAGTGTATGAGAAACGGTGTATCTGATTTTCTCCATTGTGATAGAAAATTATGGGTATCTATGTGTGTTTGCGTGTCTTAACCGATGTACTGATTTTATTTTATTTTTTTTTATAAAATCCACAGCTTGTTATGGTTGTCGATGCAAGAGACCCTCTGTTCTACCGATGTCCAGACCTTGAGGTACTATATTTATGTTTCATTTTTGTTTGAGCTGCTTATTATTTGATGAAATCGTGTGAATGGTATGCTTCTTTCTGAATTTCTGTGTAATCCTTGACTGTAATTCCTTGCTTTGTCCTGGATATGTTCCACATTCTTGTGRACAAGAGTGCATGATCGTGTATATTTCAATGTCTATAATATAGTTTTGGATCCTCTAGGGTTTAGAAAAAACTCTACAAGGTAGAGTTGGTTCATTAAACTACATTTTCCTCATTAAAACCACATTTTCTTATTTTCCCCTGACATCAATAAACCATTGATCCGAAAAATGAATGGTTGGTATGTAACTCTACCTTGTAGAGTTTTATTGAAACTCTAGAGGATCCCAACCTCTATAATATAGTATACAGTAACAGCTATAACAGTATTGTATATTTTTGTCTCTTTTAGGCTTATGTGCGGGAGGTTGACGAACACAAGAGAACAATGCTGCTCATTAACAAGGCTGACCTTCTACCATATTCTATCAGGTTTTTACCTCAGGCTTCAATCATATACAAAATTCTCAATTCTGATTATAAAATGGTCTAATACTGTAAGTCTGTAATTGCTATTTACAGGCTAAAATGGGCAAAGTATTTCCATGATCAGGGAATTCTCTTTGTTTTTTGGTCAGCTAAAGCTGCTTCTGCAGTTCTTGAAGGGAAGGAGCTTGTTGTCTCAAAGCATTTGGAAGACTCATTGGAAGAAACAGAAGATGTTGATACAAAGGTTTATGGCAGGGATGAGCTGTTGGCCCGCCTGCAATTTGAGGCAGAGGAGATAGTGAGATTGAGGAAATCCAGCACTGAAGCTCCAGGTACCTCTCATTCTCATTCCCCTGTTAGAAGCACTCGGGTAAATGCTCCATCAAATAGTGTTACTGTGGGGTTTGTTGGGTATCCCAATGTGGGTAAGAGCTCGACCATTAATGCTTTGGTTGGAGCAAAGCGTGCAGGAGTCACCAATACTCCTGGTAAGACTAAACATTTCCAGACCCTGATAATATCTGAGAAACTTACCTTATGTGATTGCCCTGGACTTGTTTTCCCATCCTTTACAAGCTCGAGGTATGAGATGATTGCTAGTGGGGTCTTGCCTATAGATCGAATGACATCCCACAGAGAGGCTGTACAGGTAGTTGCAGATAAAGTCCCAAGGCATGTAATTGAAGAAGTCTATAAAATCAATTTGCCAAAACCAAAGCCATATGAGAATCAGTCTCGCCCTCCACTAGCATCAGAGCTTTTGAGAGCTTATTGTGCTTCTCGGGGATATACCGCTGCAAGTGGGCTGCCTGATGAGACTCGGGCTTCCCGACAAATTTTGAAGGACTATATTGATGGGAAGCTTACACACTATGCGCTACCTCCTGGAGTAGTGGATGAAGAAAGCAAAAAGAGTAGTGAAGCATCTCCTGCATTTGGCTTGTCTGACATCATTGAGTCTGATTTCTCTGATATTGAAGAGTTATCTGTTGAAGCTGAAAATGGACCTGGTCTTGAGGATGTAATGAATGATCTTGAATCCTTTGATCTTGCTAATGGGCTGTCTACAGAGAAGACTAATGCGAAAAAAAAGGTAGCTAAAGCACCACATAAGCTGCACAAAAAGCCGCAGAGGAAAAAGGATCGATCTTGGAGGGTTACAAATGACGGTGGGGATGGGATGCCATTGGCTAGGGCCTTCCAGAAGCCTGTGAATACAGGATTGCAAAATGCGTAATGTATTATTTTATCAATACCTCGTATCATATGAGTTTGCTCTGGTTCTGAATAGTTTCAGGTACCTTTGACTCTGGTTGTTAGGGAGAGACTTATTGGTGTGAGTTTGCACTTGGTGGTGGCTTTTCCACAGCACAGTTGTGTAAGATGATACAGAGCAGTGTGCGTGTATGATATGCAATGTTAGCCTCAGATAACAACGATATGCAATGTCACATCTTGTAGTTTTGACCATCTTTGTAGCTTAGATATGACAACTGTTTTTTTCTTAGTGAAATTAAGCTCTGTTTTTTGCCTGTATTCATGGATTATTTATGGTAAACATACAATCATGAAATGAAATTTTATTATGGTTGCCTCTTGGGTTTGTGTATGTTGGATGGACCGCCGGGTGCTTGGTTCTGAGTTTGTATTACAATCTCTTTATGTCAATCAATCAAATTCTTAGTTTCATAAATGGGATCRGGTATAAAAATTAAAAGTGATTATTTCTCGTTTTCATCTTCAAATATTTTCCTTAACTCCTATGATTGAGAACTTCAATCTCTTACAAATTCATATATATTTCTCACGTAACGAAATTAATAGAAATAGTTGGACGCCGGCTTGGTTTTTCTCGTAGTCAACGAGACAATTAATATATATTTCTCGTAGTCACCGAGACAACTAATAATGTCTCGGTGACACGACTCGGTTTTCCCAAATTTCTACCCCATCTTATAGTGAAGAGGGATGGGTCCTAAGTAAGTTTCGTCCCCAAATACAAAGCGTAGTGCCTCCTCCAATTTACAAGTGTTTTGATGTTTAGTCGACTTGTCGTTCGCAAACTCACAAAGTCTCACGTATGGACTCACTTTGGACCCAAATCTTCATTGGGTTTTATATTATTAATTATATGATCTATGGTAAAATTTCGACAATTTTTTTCGAAATTTTCCGAAAACCTCATTTCAGTGTCCCAGCTCGATTTTTCCTAAAATTTGTGCAACACCTTCATGGTGATGTGGGATGGGTCCTCCTACTATGGGTTTTGACGTTTCGTCGTCTTGTCATTYGCGGACTCAAAAGTCCCCCGTATACACTTATTTCGGCCYCAAATCTTCCTTGGGTTCATCAAATTATCATARGAACCTATGGTAAAAATTTCGGTAATTTTTTAGAAAACTGTCCGCAAACTTCATTTCAATGATGTATGATCCACGTTTTTCACAAAGAACAGAAGCCTCGGTGAACCGTTTCGWTTTTTCCCGTTKTACCACACCTTCACAGTTAMGAGGGATGGCTAATACGAATGTTTTAATCCTAAATACAAAGCGTAGAGCCTCCTACCATGGGTTTTRATGTATCATCGGTTTGTCGTTTGCGTACTCATTCAGGCCCTAAGTCTTCCTTGGATRCATCATATTATCATAWGAAGCTATGGTAAAAATTTCGGAWTTTTTTTTKAAAATTGTCCTGTAACCTCAATTCAGCGATGTAGTATAATCCACGTTTTTCGGTCAAAAATGAAATGACGATGACCCGACTCGATTTTGTAAAGAATTTCTGCCACACCTTCACGGTCATGAGAAATGACTATTTCTAAAGTTTCGGGCCCAAATACTAAGCGTACT
>SNQN01002226.1:54800-77734 GCA_008642245.1 Bassia scoparia | reverse complement strand
ACGATTTATATGTCATATGCAAAGCAATTGAGTCGAATCAGGAAATATCTCACGGATAGAGGTGAATAAAGCGAGCTCTCGATTAGTCACAATTGCATTCAGTTTGACACGAGTCCCGATCAAGTTGACAAGCATCTCGAAAAACCACTTGAAATCAATTTAATTTAAATATTAATTCTATCATTATATCGTAAATTAAGTATCGCGTAACTTAAATAATTCTGTYTTCAACRGTGCYAATCGATCAAAAAGTTCTTGTTCGTCAGAGTCACTCCTATAACCTCCACCAAAGGATACTTGTATACGTTGAATCCAAGAGTATCACATGCGGATATGTGCGAAGGAGGTTCACAGATTCTCGATGAGCCACGAAAGTACGAGTAACACAACCAGTGTCGTACTTATGCTTATGCTTGGCTACTAGTGTGAGTAACCGTTGAGCAGGATTCTTACCCATGCTCTTCTGCCGCTTCAACCAATCTCTACAGTTGTTGACGTGCCTCATGTTAGGATTCAACTTAGGAAAGTTGACCTTAATAGATCTCACAGTTGCACTAGGTTTAACTTACGYATCAGTCATATCACTAATCATTTTTACGGCGGGGGGAGTCATGACGCCGAACACCATCAGTCTTTGGTTGTACTTGCCACGATCAGTCATTGTGTACACCCACCACACCTCACCCCTCGATGTCACTTTGAGTTTAAATTTACATCTAACACCCTTTCTTTTYATATGTCTCCATATCTCRGGCCTCCTTCGGCTTCCAACGGTCACACCGCAAGTAGATGTCAACCCTTCCATTACGAGCTTTGACGGTGTTAATCACCAAGAAGAAGCTTGACGATATAGCCTTGTTTTTAACCCAATCAATTGGCTTCATCACGGGAACTAAATCCATCCGGTTCGAGTGAAGTTGAGTTGTAGTCCGTGCCTTCGACATTGCGTGTAGGGCGATACATACCAATTACAAAGTGGTTTTCGAGATGTTTGCCAACCTTGATCGGGACTCGTGTCAAACCGAATGCAATTGTGACTGATCGAGAGCTCGCTTTGTTCACCTCTATCCGTGAGATATTTCCTGATTCGGCTCATTTGCTTTGCACATGCATATAAATCGTGATGTGAGGGTTGGGTTCGGAAGAAAACGAGGCAAGCTGGAATGGCCACAAATTTGGAGAGGATCCAGATCCAATTTACTTCACTCTACAACAGAGGAGGAGTACGAGGAGAACAAGACACAACTCTTGAGCAAAGTGTATTGGGGTTGGATACCTCCAGGAGGAACTTAGGGATGCTTTTGTTGATCTTGAAGCGGACAACGAAAGATTGGGGAGTACCTCGACAAAACTGGTTGAACATATGGAGAAGTTCGTGAAGCTGTGACGAACAGGGTTCGTCATTTTGGGAACACAACCAACTACCGCACCGAAAGTCAACACTCTTACATCAAAAAACTGGATCCAGAGCTCTACTTCTGCCACAGACACATTATTCGAAGCAGATGCACGCTGGAATTGAGACTTAAATCACCGAGATTATGGGCATGTTCCGCGATAACGCTTCTAACGTCAAGCTGTACGCATGAGGGAAGGAGGTCCAGCTCGAAAGGAGGGCTCTAGCTGCATGCTTCACCTTATTACGAACCTTGACACTGTTGCCGACACTAACTAACGAAGGCAACGCATAGACATGTACGGCTCAACGATGTCACGACAAGCAATAGTGCCCATGTATAGAGTCCTAGGTACCATTACCGCAGGATCTGCACCGTAAGGAAGCTAATGAATCCGTGAAGAAAGAAAGTTAGCAAGACTACATAATAAGATGACAGTAAAAAACAAAAATAGCAAACGTTAAATCAAAACATACCGAAGTAGCAGTCAATAGGTCTAGCTTTAGCTTGGGCCTCAATCTCGCGAGACGAAGCTCGTCCTTGCCCTTAGGCTCGCCGACACCTTCCACCAATCCAAGTATGCGGAAGTAATATTAGTCTGCTCGATGCGGCCTAAAACATCGAGAAATACTCGTATATCCATGCCTGGTGAAGAGTAAGACAACCGCTCAATTGAGATGTCTCAGCACGACTGGCCATGCCACCAACTGACGGTATAAGTAGGCTAGAGTGGTTGTCCCCACGAAACACGTGACTTAGGTGCAACCTGCAAAGATGAAATCATGTTTCTGCATCCTCGCGAACTCTTATCTGTTGAATAAGAGAGCACCCACTATAAGAGAAAAGATTGCAGCTAACTGCGTATCCTCGTCACGGTCCACATTATGACAATAGTCAACAACAGTCCTACAACGAATGCAGTCTCGTCTCATATCTTTGTCGGTATAGACTGTCGTGTTAAGAAGATGAAGAATAGAAGAAGTGTCAACTGTGCTAGCATCCCCTTTTGTCACCACAGCAGAACCTTCAGTGTGAAAGGTCGAGGATCTGATGCACATCATCAAGCATAATAGTCATCTACGAGAGGCAGGTCGAAGTGTTTTGTCTCAGATGCCACCTCTCAACGAAAGCCGTTATGAGCGGCCAGTCAGTAGATTCAAAGATACAAAAGGGGACTTCCTAAAGCCGGACTCACGAATAGCTCATGTGTACGGATGACTCAAATTTCGCATCCAATTTTTCTTCAGCTTATCAGCTTCAGCTGTGTGTACCTGTTATGACACCTTAGGAGCGCAACATGATCGCCGATGATGAATGGAATCATGCTGATGTCATAAAGACCACCGGAAATCGGAAACGAGTGACCGCCCATCATTACCCTTTGCAGCCTTACGAGCCTTGTGGTTCGGAGAGCTGCCTTTTCCATGAACAAATCGGCCTGTACAACCGTGAGACACTCGCCACTCGGCCAACAGTATCCGTCTCCGTCTCCATCTAATGCTCAATTTCAGCACTGAAAAGCATCAACTCGTCCTTCGCATCATCTCATCGTTATCATGGAACTCCTGATCGCCACAGCCTTCACCTCGTAGTGACTGGAATATGCGACTTTCATCGCACATCTCGGCGAGGCTTGTCTCTCCCGGGTTGACGCCCTAAGCAATTTTTTCCCGCACCGTGACGAGGGAGGCTAAATTATAAAAAACTAGTTTATAGTACGAATGAACTAGCTAATTCTCAATTGGTTAAACATTAAAACCTTAAATATTTATTTTTTTTATTATAAAATCTATTATATTGATCCTATGAATGCAGCATTGCAGTTGATTGAGTCAGTTATATCTTGCAGTGAAGTTTCCATATAAATTCGTGCATTTGTCATTTTGTTGTATCAGAGATTGAGCATTGAATTATTTTCTAAACTAACTTTAGAGAATTCTGTAATTTGTACAAATATAAAACCCGCATTTAAACTTGTTTAGCGAGAATAGTACTAGGATGGGTGACCTCTTGGGAAGTCTTCGTAGTGTCATGTGCTAATCCCCGGTGGTCACTTCACCTTATCATGCTTGATTTTACTTGCATAGAAAGTGAAAATTGGAGAGGAGAAAGATAGAGAGAGAGAGAGAAAAACTAAATCAATGGACTCATGTTATTAGAGAGAGATATAGAGAATTGATTTCCTAAAAATGAAGGGGTGTGAGTAAATTAACTTCCTAAAATAGAAAGTTATGAGATTGTGAGTAAACGAGAGAAAGTATGAGATTTGAGAAACTTTTTTAATTGTTGACCTTGTTGGAGTTGACTTTGATCACTTATGTGAACTTATTTGAATGTGCTAAATTGAAACTTATTTTTGTAAGTGAAAAGAACGCACACCTAGTGCTAAATGCTCCTAACCCATTTTCTTCATATCCTAATTAAATCCTTTTGTCGGTGTCACTGTTGCCTCCTCCAGTTAGTACTCTTAACTCTCCGGTCCCCGCTTTACGAAACAGAGTATCTTTTGGAAGATATCATAAATGCCCTTAACAGTTTTCCTATATCTTATCCTCTAGATCTACCTTTTTCATCTTCTTTTGATATGGTTCTGTCCATTATGGGTCACACATCAATCTTAACATATGCTTTTCTGACACATAATACTAAAAAAGTGTTGGCTAATATTTGTCTATTTTACTCTTAAGCTTAGAGGTATGTTACCATCATATAAAATTCTAGTGTTTCCACTTGTGCTACCCACACTTTTAACTGATGAGTTATGACTTATGAACWACATTTAAGTCTGAATCTCTATTCTTTCACTCACAAGCATGGTATAAAATCTTCGTTGCATTTCTGAATCGTGATAGCCTGCGAAAGTAGTTCTGCAATTGCTACCTATCCTAAATAAATCATGCTTTCAAGTATCTTTTTAGCATCTAATATTTGAATGTCATTACATTTTCTTTTTTTAAACTCTCTTTTGGTACCAAAATGCCAATCCATGGACTCAGATTTCAAATGAGATTCTAGTATCCACCCAGGCACCCACACCTTAAAAGAGAAAATTAAAAGAAATATGGAGCACCCATGGTTACTTATGCCTAGTCAAATGTAGTCCWGGTTACAGCCCTTACAGGTAATGATGGACCATAACACAAGCAATTTTCAAGGAGCCCTAAATYGGTTTGTGACTTTGTGTACAGGAAATACTAGTAATAACCTTTCCTTCAAGCAGTTCCATTAAATATTGTGTTTTCGCTTTCATTATTGGATTTTGAAGTTCTCATGGGAGCTTACATGGAGTTACATACACCGAAAAAAAACCCAGGTCGTTGTTGAAGTTGTTATTGTCCTGCTTGTGTTCTGTATTGTGAATTCTACTGAGTACATCTTACTGTTATTTGCCTGCTTGCTGCTTCATATTTTTGTCAATAATTTCTAGGCTGGTGATTAATTTTGTTTATGGTGCAGGGSTTCTGGTTGCTTACTCAGCACCGCAAAGGCATGGTTGTTTAAAAGTGGTTGAGAACAATTATTGCGCTTCAAGAAGGGGTATGTCTAACTTTTTWTTTWTTTTATTTTTTAAATGATTAATCTTCAAATTCTTACTGTGAATAACATGCAAATTATAATGAATTTGATTTGGAAAAAGTTTGTGGCTTTAGGCTTATGTTGAAGGCATGATTTTTTTCAAATTTTTTTGGCCTTTTCTATGCTCAATTTCCTTTTCCTGTTGATTATCTTTTAGGTGTAAATGAGCCCGATTTATTGGTCCTCGACTCCTCGTTGTCAGACACAGATTCTAATTCTCCTTGTTTGGAACTTAATTAGTTTAGGTGTATATCTTTTAGGTGTATCATTGTTTTAAAATGGAAGGCTACATAATTAACTCGTAAGCACAATGGTATCATTTGGATAGTTTTTAAGGATTTTTTGAGGGTAAATACCTAACTTTGCTCCTGTTTTGAAATAAAAATAAACTAGTATCCTTGCCCGAGCATGCCTCGGGTCATACAATTTTTTTTCTTTTTTCTTCCTAAAAAGTTACATTGTTATATATTAGATTATTCGTCTTTATTAAACAATATGTTAAAAAATGTGATATTAAAGACACTAATAATATATGGCTAAATTGGTAGGTATGTATTAGTTTGGTGGTAAAGTGTCGGTTCAAATCTTGTTGTAACCATTTTTTAAATAATTGAATAGTTAAAATTAAATTCTACTGGTTGTATTGTACATGTGTCAAAACTCTGACGATAGTTATTGCTTAGTGGCAGATTATGTGTACCCCTTTTAATATATTTGTATAGATACCTAGTTTCCAATTTATTTTACTTATAATACCTAGTTTCGTAATTTCTTTAGTAAATCAGTACTAGTAGTATATTTCCGTCAAAAATTAACACTATTTGTTATGAAATGACCTTTTTACCCTCTTTTCTTTTCTTTTTTCCTCCTCCTTTTCTTGATATGATGATTATATGAAGAAAATGATGATGATATGATGATGGGAGATGATTTGCAGGATTTGATATAACCATGATTTTAGATGATGATTGATGATCGGGCTATTGATAAAAATCCTTAGAACGACGATGATATGATGATGATGGACTAAAAAATCGGAAGAGCTATGGTTTTCATGGTTTTAGATGAAAATCAAATCATATCTTCCTGGAGACATCTTCTAAAACCTATCATCTAAAAATCATGGGTGAAAATCATATCATGGTTTTAAAATCCTTAAAATCATCTAAAGTCATAGCTCTCTCGTTCTTCTGATATCATTATCATCATCAAATTCCCTTTCTAAAATCATCACCTGTCGTATCATCATCATCATCTAAGTCATAGCTCTTCCTTCTGATGATGTTTAAATACCTAATTTTAAATTCCATCGCCGCCACAAATTCCATCTTCTTCCTTCAACCCCTTCTTCTCTCTCTTAATTCTCGCATTTAAATCAGACATTTTTTTAAAAAAAAAATTAAAGCTTATTAGAAACCCTAACAATGGCGACGACAGTAGAGGGAGAAGAGAGTTGTTCTTGCAACAGTTGAACACATAGCAAATCCCTCAAAACCTCTAAAGACGTCACGATGACATGCTCCTAATCCTCCCACCTTCGAAAACAGCCTCTCCAACATCTCCGACCTCTTGGAAAAACTCTTCCTCCGCTGCAGCTCCACCGCCAACGAAGCAGAGGAGGTCTAAGAGAATGAAGGAATGAAGAGTTATAAGAGAGGAGTAGAAATCAGATGGAAGAAGGTAAGAGCTATGGAGAATCAGAAGGAAAAAGTTAAATTGGGTGAAAATCGGGAAGGGGGTAGGAACATTAAAGGCTGGCAGGGGGCCCGCAATTTTTTCACTGTGCTGTTAGGATTTTGGTCATTAGTAGTTAGTACTGATTTACTAAAGAAATTGTGAAACTAGTATTTTTTTCAAAACGGGCAAAGTTAGGTATTTATCCTCAAAAATCCTTTTTTAAAGCAGTGTTATCATTTGGAAAATACCAAACTCAGTGGAAGTGTGGAACCTTTTGGAATATTCCTTATAAATATTAGTATGTGTAAGAGAATTTTCTCTAGGTAGTAACATTGGACAATCTGATTGTATGTTCCAATGTACATCAACTACTCTACTAGCTTGACTACAACAATATCAATCGATCAATTGAAGCCTTAATCCCATAGTTGGGTCAGGCATCCACATATTTTCCTTCTCCATTTTATGATTGAGAACTTTGTTCTCCCGTAAGTCCAATTGTTTCATATCTTTTCTAATTCATTCCAACCAAGTCATTTTTGGTCTCCCACTACTTCGTTTGAGATCTCATTGACAATGTATAAAAAGGCTAAGGCTCACTAAGGCGATTAGATTTTCTAGAGCCTTAGTGCACCTCATTGAAGTGAGGCGCACCTATGAAGCAGGAGCGATTGATTTTCTGAGCCTTAAAGCGCGCCTTAGTGCACCTCATTGAAGTGAGGCGCACTATGAAGTAGGAGCGATTGAATTTTCTAGAGCCTTAGGCGCGCCTTAGTGCACCTCATTGAAGTGAGGCGCACCTATGAAGTAGTGAGAAAATTCGGGAAAAAAATCTTGGAAAAAACTCTAGTGCGCCTTGGTGCGCCTCACCTGCATCTAGCCACAAACGTCCCTTGGCCATATTAAGCGCGCTCCCCGTATCGCCTAGCGCCTAGGGGCGCTTTCAACACTGCACTATCTATCCCACTCTTGCCACTCTTATACCGATGCTCCGTCCCAGCTTCTCACATCTCATTTACACTTCTTGTCCACAACAAAAATGGTTTCAAAATTCAAATTTGTTTTGTTGACTGGGAAGAAATGTTCACATTTTGTAATTGGTATAWTTGTGTACTTATCTTTAACGTCTGAAAACTTGTTACAAAATGTATTTTTTTTCTGTGTAAAGTCATGAAAACTTGTTAGCTTCTCATTCAAGAAGTGTGAATAAGATGCCCAAGCTTTTAAACAGCAAGCTGGTGTTAAGAGTTTGAAAAGATCTCTGTTATGTAACGTCTGCGGTCTGCTATTGAGTATTGATTAATATTAATACTCTGATTTCAGGTGGAGTACGTTGTCTAGCCATCCTAAATATGGTTTTTGCCATTATCTTTTCTCTACTTGCAATTTTTCTGGGTTCAAGTCTCCTCACATTGGGAAGTAGCTGTTCTGTGCCCTTGTTTTGGTGCTATGAGGTTGCCTCGTGGGGGCTTGTCGTTTTTTACAGTGCCACTGCGATACTTCTGAGAAGGAAAGCTGCTGTTATTCTAGATGAGGGCAACTTTTCTGGAAGAAATCTTGGATTGGAGATGTTGGAAACAAATCCTTGGGAAGTCACACCAGATGTAGAGAGACGAGTCAATGAAGGCTTTAAAACATGGTTGGGTTCTTCTCTGCTATCCTCAGATGAAGAAGATGAASTTGATGAACATGAAGAAATGCCTCGTACCAGTATCAGTCAAAGCAGACAAAGATTATTGCCGTGATAGCCCCCTGAAGTTTCTAACAATGCTTTTCCAGTATCTTAGTTGAAAATTTTGGYCACGCAGAGGATGTCTCTTTGCTCACATACAACGCTTAGTCGTGTGCTCAGACACAGGTTAATACCAGAACAAGTTGGACAGTGTCTACAAAGTAACTAAAAGCATTTGGCTTCACCGACTGGAGATATTTAACTAGTCAACTAACTGTCAATGTTGTGTGTGTGAATATGAGATTAGTATGGTTCTGGTTCTTACTTCTTACAAAAAGAAAGAGAGAAATGAATATGTTCTTTTACACCAATATAAGCCACACTGATATAATAATATTTTCTGTACTTTATTTCATTTTAGAAAACTTTTATTGTAATTAACACTTGTTTTAAAAAATGTCTATGTAATTTCTTTAAACTATATATTTCTATATAAAAGGTAAGTTTCTATACAAAAAATACCTACAAACATGAAAAAAGTACATACAAATTCAGAAAAGTAACAGATAAGTACAACTCCTATATGATGATCAAAGCAAAGGAAAGAATAAAAACATACAATGAAACAAACTACAACTAATATCACTTTGATAATTAGTAACACTAAAACATACAACTCCTAAAGAGATGTATCAAAAACAAAAGTAACAAAAATGCTAATAAGTAACTAGTAATACACAAAAACAATTCTTTACTGATATTGCTTTGAATGTAAACAAAAGTAGATACATATTCCAGAAAAGTAACAGCTAACATACAAAACAACAACTAAGTATAATTTCACAATTGAAATCAAAAAACAAAAGAAACCTCAAAATACACAATAAGAACTATTAAAACAAAACATATCCTCTACTAACTTCTTCAACACAACAAGCAATAACACTCAAAAAACACAATAAGTAGACAAAAATTTATAAAAGTAATAATAAAGCACAAAAACCAACAAAAAAAAAAAGACTTTAACCTTCTATAAAAAATGAAGATGCAATCATCCTCAAGTTATCAATAACAATGACCAAAAACCTGCAACAATTTAACAAAAACACAATATTAGTGAAAATTAAACAAAAAAAAACAAACTAAACACAGGATAAAAGACAAGTAAAACACAAAAAGTAACTAACATTAAACAAAAAGTAAACACAGGATAAAAGATATAATACATAAATAAAAATAAGAATATAAATATAGGCAACTAATACATTCAAATACTTGTTCATGAAAAATACAACCACTATTTAAGCTGTTACATAAAATGTTCTTTAAAATACACACGATAATGTTTCCAAATTATTTAATAAGTCATATGTTTCCATTTCAAAAATCAACTACTTTTCTTTTCAAACAACTTCTTCAGTGGCTTTTTCCGCAGCAGAATCAGCAACTGTTTTGAGCTTCGAGAACAGTTTAAGATTTAACTTCTCTTTCTGCCTTGCTTCTTCTTCATGTTGCTAGACAGAATCAAGAATTGAACGTCTCCTTGGGTTAAAATCATGCTCACCTTCTTCAGACTTCATCTTCTTATAATTCTGATCAGATAGAACTAAGTTGCACAAATTTCAGCACGGAAAAACACGACGGTTAAGAGCCTAACAAAAAAAATCAAAAAGAAGATCACATTTAAAACATATATAAACCAAAAAAACTTTAAAAAACAGGAAAAAAATAATATTCACAATCAAAAAATGAATAACAATAATATAAAGAAAAAAAATAACCTTCACAAATCACGAGCTTCAAAATGAATTCAAAAATGCAGAACAGTGATAAATCATGTATTCCACAATCAAAATTAACTGAAGAATTCGATGACCATTCAAATCATCTTTTCAATGGGAAAACTTTCAACTCTTCTCAAACCTTGAATCTTTTTTAATGTTCAGGCATAAATCTTGAAAAATATTTTTACTGGTAAAAATTAGAAAAACATAACAAAATATAAATAACCTTAAAGGAAAAAAAACAAAATATACGATTAAACATTAAACAAAAACAATTACCATATTTACATAGACCATAAAATTCAGTAGACTCCTCGTAGACAAATTTACGCTTCTTCTTCCCTTTAACAGACACACATATAGTTCTATTGTCCAAGTATTCAATCCCTTGTTTTCAAAAATTGACCACAGCAACAGAGAAATGGTTGCCATAGATGAATAGGGAAGAAAGATCTGAAAAAAAAAAAAAAACAACAAACAAAACAGGTTTTATTAAACTATTATAAACTATCAACTATTATAACAATAAATATAAATAATAATAAAACACAAAGTAAAAACAAAGAAAATTTCAACAAAATTGAAAAAGTAACACTAAATTAAAAAAAAAGTAAACCAAATTGAAAATGGTTAATTGAATGAAAGTAAAATAGAAACAAAAACACTAAAACAAAATATATACTTTACACAAAACATAAAAAGAAAGAGAAAAAGTATATTATCATATTTTTACCACAACAATAAAAAGAAAGAGGAAAAAGTATATATAAAAATAAAAGTAACTAATCATATAAACATAAGAACACAAACCTATATAAAACACATAAAATAAGCGTTGAAACAAAAAGTAAGTCTTAATATGAAAATAAGTATGTGTTCAATTAAAAAAAAAAAAAACATACATGAATTAGTAGCTTTTACTAAAAGTAAGTCAAATAACACAAAAGTGCTTATATAATTACTTAAAACATATTGAAAACCTAAAAAAAAGGGGTAATCATAGACAAAAACATGTTATATCCAAATACTATAAATATAATAAACACTACTAACAACAAAAGAAACAAAAAGAAATAAACTTGAATTAAATACAAAAGTAACACTAAAAATGGTAAAAAGTAAACATAAAAGAGTTAAATGTGAAAGTTAAATAATACCAATCACAATCACTAATTTTCAAATTAGTCTTTTGTTGTTGAATCCACAATGTTCCATGCAGAATACAGCTCATTATTACTTACAAATCTAATATTTATAAATTGTTAAAGAATTACTATTTACATCATATGAGTTACTATTTCTTCATGTTAGGGTTACTTTTTCATTTCAAAGCTTAAAAATTATAAAAACAGAAACTTAAAAAAAAAAACAATAACCACATTGAAGAAACCATATATTTCATAAAAAAAAGGTAACTGCAAAATAAGTAATTGAAAAATTCAACAAAAAATGAAACTAAAAAGAAAGAAACTCAAAAAGTAACTCAAATCACTCAAAAAGGTAACCACATAAAAAATAATATAATACTCACGCGCTCCGAAAATCTGGATCATTCACAAAGCAATAGTCAGCAACTTGAAGACGATATGTTCTATTTTCTTCATGTGCAAACGGTTATTCACATGAATTTTGATTACTATAAAGCTTCATTACCAAAATGTGAACAGACAAACCACATCACACATGATAAAGATCAAAAAAGGCTCCAGGATGATCACATAGTTCTGAAAACTTCCTTCTCAGCAGTAGTGTTTAGAAGAGACTTGTATTTTTCTCCATCAAAAAACACTACCTGAAGCAGACTTTGGTAGATATTTTGCGAGTCCGTTGTCCTTAAACTTAGAGCCAACCTTAATAATGACCTCATGATCACTTAACCCATCTAATCTGTCTCCAGTTTCTTCTTCATCAACTTCAACACTGCCTTTTCAGTTGATTAGGAGTAAGGAAAGAGATTCAGATTTCAACCAAACATCAGCAGGATCCTTGATCAATAGGACAGTTGTGCAACCAACTTTAACATCCGAAGTCTGATTTGCAGAGTAGTAATCAGAAGCAGATAATGCACAAGACCAACAACACACAATGGTCAGACACATCTACACCATCCACACCATGAAATTGGGTAGAAAATCAGCTTGAGAGCATCTCCACTTATCATCACAGGATTCCCAATATGTAGGAATCTGACTGCTTCAAAACATCATCTTGACTATTCAAGTTAGTCACATCAACTTCCATATTACTGCATCAATGATGCACATCCACTTTGAGGATAAGATAAATCAGCAACTTCAACATTCTCAAAATTCTCATTTCTCATTCCACAAATGGCAGCATCTTGTGAAGAATCTCTTGAAATATATTTTCAAATGAAGCATCAGGAGGAGTGTGAAAATTTGGATCGTTGACACGAAAAAGAGCAAAGCAAGGAATTACTTCATTCATTTTGCAACCCTCTTTGTAAGCTGATCAATTTCACTCCAAAAAGAACATTTGATGGAAGAGGACTGAATGAGATAGTGAAGGTGACTTACATAGTCCACTTTTCCCATTCTCTTTCTTCGCCAAAGAACTTGACTATGCTTCATAGTATCTCACATTCCGCCTCCAACAGAACGGAAAACAACTTCATATTTTCTTCAAATAAAGGTATTGTTTTCTCAACAATCTGCAAATAAAAAATTGCAAATAGTAACTATTAGTAGGCAAAAGAGTAATCAAAAGAGACAAATAAGTAAGTACTAAATCAAAAGAAAGAAACACAAAAAATCACATATTAACAATACAATAAACAATAGAATACAAATCAAATCAACAATTAAAACACAAAACAAGAAAAGTAAACAGTTAATTTAGAAAAAAAGTATACCAATTAAAATATATAAAGTTAAAGTTACACAACAGAGAAAAACATGTAAATCAAAATACTAAACATGTAAATATACAAACTTATGATATAAAAAAGCAAAACAAACAGAAAGAAAATTTAATAAAATTTAAAAAAGTAACATATAAATCATCAAAAAGTAACCCAAATTGAAAAATGATAAATCAAAGGAATATCGAAAAAAAAAAAAATGTAAAAATACAAAACATAATCAGAGAAAGTAACACAAAAACATAGAAAACAAAAAAATTGAATAAAATGAAAAGTAACACTAAATCAGAGAAAAGGCAAACTAAAACTGAAAAAACAAAACATAAAAAAAGAAAAATACAACAAAATTGAAAAAGTAACACTAAAATCACACACATAAAACAATAAACATTATAAGAAACAAGCACAAAAAAACAAAAAACTAAAGAACATTTCAAGTAATTAGATAAAAAGTAACACTAAATTAGGTAAAAAGTAACACTAAATTAGGGAAAAGTAAACACAAAAAAGACAAGCAATAGAAACAGCAAAACATAAAAACACAAGTAAAAAAATAGAAAAATATATTAAGAATAAACAATAGAATAAGAAAAAAAAAACTCTTACATCCTTGTCCATCATAAAAATTTCTTCATCGGTCAATAAATCATTCGGCAATACAAAATTCACATAACGCTCCGAATCATCAACACCAAGATTTAATCTTCCTTCAGATTTTTTTTCCATAACATCATCTTTAGTTTTCCTTGACAATATCATCTTGAATAAGAGCATCTTGAACTAAATTTTGATCAGAATCATTAACACAGCATCACCTCTTTTGAACCTTCAACTTCAACATTAGATACCTTTAATACTCAAAAACATCATGCACAGAATCATTGCCTTTCTTCTTCGGGTAATAGGATAAGAATCATCCAAAGCACCAGCACCATACTCACACCTTCATCTTTGATTCGCTGCTTTATTTTCTTCGTAGTCTAGTGTTGTTTAAGACAATGTTCTAGGAGCTTTGAAACTCTGAACATATGAGATGAAAGTAACAAATTTGAAGAAAAGAGTACACCACCAATGTACTGATCTTGATCGGAATAATCTTCCATATAAGAACCTAAAACTCTCATAACATATTAACATCCAATCGTACTTTGAATAATTCTCAACATTTCTAGAGCTCTAACCAATTCAAATCAACTCTTCTATGCAAAGTAGGTGTGAAGAAAGTAGACATAAATACATCAGAAACAACTTCTAAAAGTATCATCACCAGTTTTCCTTTCATCTGATTGCAACTCACTAAAAACTTTAGTATTCTGATTCTTTACTCACCATAAGTAGTCTTCCAATAGTCTTTCAAATCTTTATCCTGTCCATAACCAGAAACTGAAATCGGCAAGTCACCAAATGGTATACCAAAGACATCATGAACATCAGCACCATATAACTGACTAGTTTGATTACCAATTGTCAAAACCCAACTTTTAGGAGCAAAGTTACGACACAAAGTCGTATCATATCTCTTGAAAACTCCTCTATATTAAGAATAACAAATCTCCAAACTCAATCTTCGAACAGCGTCCTTTTGCTTATCACTAAGAGTTGAAGAAGTCTCATAACAAGACTTGGCTGACATTTGGCTTTTGTTTCAACTTTCTTGGGTATCTCAGCCTTCTCACCAATGCAAGCCTATTCCTCTTTTCTCGTATGCTTAGGAGAATCATCATATGTAGACTCAACAGATCAGTTGATGTTGGCCTACAAAAACACAAAACATATAAGTTGAAAATTCAGTAAAACAAACCACACAGAAAACAAAAGAACATTTCAACATAACTAAAAAATAACAGTAAATCTTGAAAAGGTAAGCCAAATTGTAAAATGTTAAAGAAAAAAGTAAATCATACACAAAAATTGAAAAACAAAATAGTAAAAAAAAATTATGAGAAATAACAAAACAAAAGGAAAAGGAAAGAATTTCAACAAAATTGAAAAAAGTAACACTAACAAGAAAAAAGTAACCAAATTGGAAATGTAGAATTAAAAGCTAAAACATAACCAAAAAGATATAAACATAATATTACATAAATAAATATTACTGAAACAATAAGAAATTAAAAACCAAAAAAAAAACAACTAAAATTAAAAGTAACACTAAATCAGGTAAAAGTAACCCTAAAGAGAAAACTGAAGTATACAAATAATAGAAAAAGTAACACTAAACAGCTAAACAGTAAACATAAAAGACAAAAAAAAGTAAAGTTAAATTAATAACAATTGATAACTACTAATTTCTCTTCAAAAAAATTTAATAAATAAATGTACTATACAAAAAATTTAAAATACAAACAACACTCACATTGCAGAAGACTGTGAAGATGATTGTGTTAATAGTTTCATCTTCGAAAAATGCATAACACGCTTCTGTCTTTTGCTATCCTTCATAGCATCACCAACAAGGGCATCACTCTAGAACACAACATCCTTAGAAGATATCTCTTGAGAGTACACAACCAAAGCTCTTTGAAACGCTTGCTCAAGATCAACATCAATATCATCAAGTTTCACAGCTATTTTATCTACATCTTTTGAGATTTATCACTCTTAGCTACTGTACAACTGCGCTTGGGTTGAACCTTTTTCTTACTCAAAGGAACATCAGATTCCACTTAGCATCATCCTCTCTTATCATCAACATCATAATATATATTTGGAAATTTGTCAACACTACCATTTTTTGTCAAACTTTGCAAACACACTACCATTTTTTTTTTTTTTTAAAACAACTACTACTTTTTTTTGAAACTTTGTGAACCACGACCTAATCTGGTTTTCTGGAGGTTAATACCATAATCTCACTGTGGGCCCCACTTAATCCGGTTTTGAGATTTTAATCTCGCCGGAGTTATGTTAATTGACCAGATTACCCTTAATTAATCTTATATATTTGAATTAATCAAATTCCCACCTATTTTCTTCTCATTACTTCTCATCTCGTTTCTTTTGTTCTTCGTTCACTCTCTCTTTCATTCCTCCATTGCTATTTCATTTTCTTCCATTGCTATTTCATTCCTCTAAATTTATTTGGGTTTAATTTCCAATTTCAACAAATTAGGGTTTCTGTGTTACTGAATTCCTAAATTAGGGTTTCTGGTTAACTAATTCTTAAATTAGGGTTTCGAATTCAATTGCACGATGTCAAGTTCATCATACAAACCGCGTTCAAGCTCCCGACTTCTGTGTTGTGGCATCCCTGTGGCTCTATTGCAGTCCTGGACTAGTAGGAATCCAGGACGGCGTTATGTGATGTGTAAGTTCTATAATCCTGCACTGGAGGTATTAAAGGTTGGGTTGTGGGCTTGGGTTGATAATCCACAAGTGGAATGGCAGAAGCAGTTATAACATGTAGTTCACGAGAAGAATACGCTGCAAAGGGAGGTTGATATATTGAAGATTCAAGTTGAAGCGTTGGAAGTGAAAGAATTCGAATTGAAAGGAAGAATTTGAAGTTGTTCAGAAAGTTGAGAAGATGAATGCTGACAGGGTGTTGGTGGAAACTGTGTCTCCAAGCTTTGTTTCTTTGTCATGGTTGTTGTTTCATTGGTCTGCTTGTGGTGCATTGTGTGTTTGATGTTATTTGACCTTAATTGAGTCCTTTTGGTTGACCTTAATTGAGTCCTTGTTATTTATGGACTTTTGGCAATGTAATTTTGTGAATGTACTCATGCCTTAGTCAATTATTATGTATGAATCAAATTATTGAATGAAAATGATGCTCTTTATAATGAACATAGTATTAGCAAAATGTGGTGCTTAAACTTGACCTTTTCCATTAACTAATTGAAGTATGTCTTTGCAGACTTATAACAAGCAGTGCCTGTTTTAGGCACCTTACTCTGTCATATTGTTTGACACACCACAAATTAAAGCATTCTACTGACATAATTAATAATAAGTAGCTCACAAATTGTCTGATGATTATCAAATTAAGTAGATGCTACTAGTGGTAGTACTGACATAAATCACATTTAGGTAGTTTAACAAAGTGGAATATGCTACTAATTTTCACTGAGATCAGCTATCTTCTTCTGCTTGGTTTGATTTGGCTTTGGATCTGGTCTGAGTGGCTGGTTGTTACTGCTGCAATGGATGGAATGCTGGAGCTGGACTTCTGGCTATTTTTGCTAGATGGTTTGGACTTCTGCTTGCTGCTTGCTGACTTAGTAGGCTGGGAAGCTGGGTGGGTTGAGTTGGCTGTGTCCCATTGGTGCATCCTTGCATTGGCTTGACTGCTACACTCACCAATGTAATGGGCTGCACCTGTGAAATTCAATGTCAGTTTTTGAATCCAAATTGTACTAAAAAGACATGAATCAAGTTTTGTTTCAAAAATACCTGAGCAACAACATTTCTTGCACATTTCTTCTTGTTCTGGTAATTTCACTGGTCCTGTGGGTGCCTTCCTCCCTTAGGTTTTTCCACTACTCTTTTGGCTCATTCTTGCATTTTTTCCTGTTGTGCCTGGTAGTCCACACCTTCCACACAGGTCTGTCTCTTTCCTTGTACTAGAGCCCTTCCCTCTTCATCTCATCTGCCTCCCTTCTTCTCTTCTTCTTGGAAGGCCTACCTGGCATTTTTCTAATGGATGGTGGTAGTGGGTGAGCAAATGCAGTCTCCTCCCAGTGCTGCATACCAGGCATAGGTTTCACAGAGTGTTTGTAGACCTCCAAATATGCAGCCTTACTGTAGTAGTGGTTGACATAATCATCTGGGTTCTCCCTTCTCTTTATGATGCAAGCAAATGCATGTGGCAAGGTATGCAGTCAGAACCCACTTCATACAGGTACAAGTCCATTCCTTAAGGTTCACAACAATGTATCCTCCTTGTATGAAACTCCCAGTCAAATGGACTGCATTGAGTCACAAAACACTCCTGTGCTTCTTACTCACCCATTTGAAAACAGTAGCCACATAAGCATGAGGTTGGTGTTAACTTTTCAGCAGCATCAAATTTGGTGAAAATCCTTCTCATCACATACTTCTTAGCCACTCCATACAGGTTATAACAGGTTTGTCCCTAGCATCCTTGATCACTCCATTGAAGGTTTCACACAAATTGTTTAAAAGCATGTTTGATTTACAATGGTTTGAAAAGCATGTCTAGCCAGTGTTTTGGAGGAATGGCATCTAAATATGCAAATACTTCTTCAGACTTAACTTGATAGCCTCTAAACAACCTAAGAATGTTTTTCTACAAGTTTAAGGGAAATAAGTTCAGTTTCAAGCCATACAAAAAAAGAGGGAAAGGGTCAACTAAATTTTAAAGTTGCTTACCCTAGATGAAGTCCTTGCAGCAGGGATTCTTTTGGTGTATGAAAGAGATGTTAATGAATTTCTAGGTTCCTGGATGTAGTTGGAGACCTAACTTTTTTTGAAATAAAAAGAGGTGGTGGTTGAGATAAACAGTGTGGTCAACAGGAATTGCATTGGAGTTATCTAAATCAATTATGTTGTCAGTGTGAGAGAATGTGGTTGGTGTAGGTTAAGTCTTGGCTTTTCCTTATTGGGCTTTTGGCTTCTAACTTCACTTTCAACCCAGTTGAACTACAACTTGGTAATTCAACACAACTCTTGGACAGCCCAAATGACTTGGGCCCACTACTGTAGACACTGCCATTTTTCTCCAAAATCACATACACATTGACTCTATTCTTGTCATTCCTACCATCAACAAGCTTCTGAACATCATCTTTGTCAACTAACTGAACCCTCCCAGTACCTAAAGACTGACCCACATCTACATACCAATTGTGAACGATGTTTGGGGTTTTAGTAACTTACTCTGGAAACACTTAACTACCTCACTACCAAGGACTCGACATCCAGACTACACACTTTCAACCCATTTTGTATCAACAACACCACCCACATAAACTACTTCACCCTCAATTTCATCAAAAGAACACCAATAAAGAAATTCATCAACCCACGGACAATTTTTCCACCTAAAAAACAACAAATAACACATAATTCAACTCAAGTGAACAACAAAAAATACAACATGTGAAAACGGTTACATAATCACAACCACAACAACAAATACCAAGGCAAGATCAAAAGTCAGAACAAAGAAATTGAAATTTAGGGTTTCCAGTCCAACCACAAATCAGCTACAAGTTCCAAAATTTAGGGTTTCCAAATTAGTAGAGTACAAAACATGCAAAAAGTAGTAAAATTGAGGTACTTACAAACTGCCATTTTTGGTTTGATCCGTATTCGACACAGCGGAGTTTCCACTTTCTCGAAGCCTCGCCATTACATTCGCGTGCACCACAATTGCTCAGTAAAACGAAAAAAACGAAAAAAACAAAGAGAAATTACAGAGAAAGTTAAGAGAGAGAAGGAGATTTGGAGGAGAGAGGATGAGAAAGTGAAAGAAAGCGAGTGAGAGTGATGAGTAAGTCAGAAGTGAGAGAGGAGAGAGAAGAAGAAAGTGAAAGAATTGAAAAACGGTAGAAATGAAATTGAATTGGAGGGAGTTGGGTAGGTAGGAGTAATAAGTGGGGGCAATTCGGCATTTCACATAAAACAAGAGTTGGATAAGTCGCAAAACCGGATTAAGACTAAGCACCGGTGAGATTAGTGGTATTAACCTCCAGAAAACCAGATTAGGTCGTGGTTCACAAAGTTTTCATAAAAAGTAGGTAGTTGTTTTAAAAAAAAAAGTGGGTAGTTGTTTGCAAAGTTTGAACAAAAAATGGGTAGTTGTTGACAAATTTTCCTATATATTTTTATAAGCATGTCTTAATCGAATACGTTCGATATCTTGATTTACTAACCTCTTCTTACTTATCCTCATGAAATCATCAATAGAGAAACTAGAAGCAAGTGAAGAATAGATTCATCAACAAAGATTTCTTGAACATCGTCATCATCAACAATAAGTTTTCGCTTCTTTTCAACACTTCAGAAGATTTAGAAGGAACATCATCAGCATTTTCTCACAACTAACATCAACAATCCTTTTATCACTCTTATCAGAATCCTTAGAAGCACCAACACCAACATCAACATTCTGACCACCAGTATCAACAACTTCTGAGAACTAACATCAACATACTGATTTACCTACATAACTCAAACATAAAAAAAACAAAGAATAAAAACATACATAAACACCACTATACAAAAAGTAACCAAAAACAGTACAAAAAGTACATACAAAATCAGAAAACTACCAAATAAGTAGCAACTCATAACAAGAGAATCAACAATACCTTCTTGCTTCTTATTTAAAGCTTCAGAAGACTTAGAAGGAACATCATCATCATTGCATGTTGTCACAACCAACATTATCATCAACAGTCCTTTTAGAATTTTCATCAGATTTTTGAGAAGCACCAACACCAACATCAACTTTCTCACTACAGTATCAACCAATGATTGAGAACTAACATCAACATCCTTGGGTTTACCTACAAACTCAAACATAAAAACAATAAATAAAAAAACTTTCAAAAACAACCCACTATACAAAAAGTACCCACAATAGCACAAAAAGTACATACAAAATCAACATAACTAACAAATAAAAAAAGTACATAAATACAATTAATACAAATGATACAAAACTAACTACTAAGTACTTATAAACTAACAAGTAACTACATACACAGTACATAAAATTCTAAAAAGTAACAATTATCATACAAAAGTAACAACTAAGTATCAATTTAACATTGAAATAAGCACAAAAAGTATCCATAAAAATACATAATAAGTAACTATTAAATACAAAAACAATTCCTCTACTGATCTTTTTCCTAACAAGTCAACAAAAAGTACATACAAATTCCACAAAAGTAACAGGTATCATACAAAGATAACAACTAAGTATCAATTTAAACAACTGAAATAAGAAAACTAAAAGTAACCCACAAAAATCAATAAGTAACTATTTAAATTAAAAAAACACCATACTGATCTTTCGACTAAACAAAAAAGTACATACAAATTCTAGAAAAAGTAACAGCTATCATACAAACTAAGAACTAATATCACTAACAACTAACAACTAACAACTAAAAAGTAACCAAAATACATAATAAGTAACTATTTAAACACAAAAACAATTACTCTATAGATCTATCTTGTGACAACCAGAAATAACACTCAACAGGACAAAAAGTAGACAAAAAACAAATAATAAGTATATCTAAAAGAGTAAAAAGTAGATAAAACATAACACAACACACAAACAAAATCATAAACAAAAAAGTAACAACAAACAAGCAAAATAACCTAAAATACAGAAAAGTAATTATAATTATGAATTCAAACAAACAATAACATTTACAAGCATACACAAAACAAACAACACTAAATACAACACAAGAACATCAAAGAACAACATGCAATTAACAATACAAAATTTAAAAACGATTAAAAAACAAATTGAACAAAGAAATTGAACAAAAACAGTAAATAAGAAAATTAAATGGAAACAAACCTTTAGAACTAGAATCTAAACCTTTGTTGCTCCTTTGCCACCCCCACGTTTAACAATTTTGATTTTTGACATTTGATAGGCGAAAAATCACCAAAAAACCTCGAATTTGAAGTAACCGCCAAGAAATTTGATGAAAGAGAAACAAAAATCAAACCAGAAAACAACAACAAAATGAATTCAACAAAGAGAATGAAAGTTTTGCTAAAGTGAAAGAGAAAGAAAAAACTGAAAATTTCCAACTACAACTGACAAGCAAACACCTGAAACTGACATAAGGAGTAATGAGTGAGAGGAAATAAAACGCACGAAATTAAAAATAAATGGAAATAACGGTTAAGTTAAATGGGCCGAATAAAGAAAAGTCATAAAACGACTTTTTTGCTCAACTTAATGGACCCCGTAATTTCCATAATTGGGCCGCCCAAAATTACAAGGCCTCACGAAATGTTATTATGAGGCCTGCCTCTTTTAAAAGTTTGTGAACATCTAATGGGTAATTCCATCTCGTACCATTGAGTTTTTGACAATCCATTTTATACCATCGTTTTGTTTTTATTCCAAGAAATACCATTGAGTTTATGTATTTTCTACTTGATGCCATTAAAGTGTGATATGTTTGGAAAATATGGAGTATTTTGGAGTAACCATACTTTATTCTACATTATTTATCGACTAAAAACCCCTCAAACAAGTACCAATGGTGAATTCTTTGAGTTGCAACTCCAAAATATTCTATATTTGTCGAGCATATTACACTTCAATGGTATCAAATGGAAATGTTATAAACTCGGTGGTATTTCTTGGAATAAAAAATAATAATGATACGAAATGGAATTGTAAAAAATCAATGGTACGAGATGGAATTCCCACGTCTAATTAAAAAACGGAATAATAAAAAAAAGTTTTGTTTTGAAATTGCGGTCGTTCTTAAAACAACAAGTACAAGTTCACAAACACTCTAGTAAGACAGTAGTGAAGAACAAAAATGGCGGCACACGAGTTGAGCAACAAAGAGGTAGAGGACAGGTTGAGCTCACTTCCGATGAAATCCTGACCAACATCTCCTCACGAACTCCCATTCATTCCGCCGCCGCAACCTCTGCCTTATCCCGCCGTTGGCGCCACCTCTGGACCCCGCACCCGCCTCACCATCTCCACCGACGTTCCAATTAGCCGGAATCATCGATCAAATCTTAGGTCAATTATCTTCTCCGGTACTTTCTGATTTCGTGCTCAATTCATCATTTTCATTGTTCTTGCTTGATCATGCGGATACCCTGGAATCATGCTTTCGGCGTTTTGTCCCGAAATGTGCAGAATGTTGTTGTTCATATTCAATGTTGTTCTATGAGGAGTATTTTTGGGTTCCTGCTTGTTTGTTTGATTCGCGATTTATGGTTAATTTACAATTGGCTGGTAGCTTAAGTTTGATTTGGCCTGA
>SNQN01002226.1:27921-43162 GCA_008642245.1 Bassia scoparia | reverse complement strand
CATGTATCGCGTGCAAAACAATAAAAGTAAGTTCCTAATAATTTAATTTTTTTTGTAAATAAATGAGCTAATTAATTAGCAAACAAAATAGAAAGATTAATCAAATATCAAAAATTTGAAAAAATGCTAAAATAATTTCCTAACTTGAAATTTTCATTTTAACGCATTTTTGAAATTTACATAACAAAGCACGCATCGCGTGCAAAACAATCTATAATAATAGAATCACCACTAATGAATGCTAATTTGAAAAATTGCCAAAATAAATTCAATGACTATAAAGGCAATTAATTAAGGAAACAAAATCAAATAATGAGGCTCATTCAACGACTAATTTAAAAACTTGCCCAAAACAAATTAAATTCAATTACAATCTAATTTACATAAGGGAAGGGAGGAAGGCATGATGTCCCCCTTTGAAATGATTATACAACCCTTCACAACATAATAATTACAAAAATATCATCCCATTGAATCCATCCCCTTTCTCGTACATAAATCAAAATTTTGCCAAAATTAAAAATAATAATAGAATCACCTCTAATGAATGCTAATTTGAAAAATTGCCAAAATAAATTCAATGACTATAAGGGCAATTAATAAAGGAAACAAAGTCAATTAATGAGGCTCATTCAACGACTAATTTAAAAACTTGCCCAAAACAAATTAAATTCAATTACAATATCTCTATTATATAAGGGAAGGGGGGAGGAAGATGATGTCCCCTTTTAAAAGTCTTTTATACCCTTAATGAATTTTGAAAAAAAATCTCTATTATATAAGTCAAGGGAGAGCAATGGTGTCCCCCCTAGACAATGATTAATTTACCCTGTAATAAATGTGAATTAACCTATTTAAAACTCCCATAATTAATTCACTTTCCACTTTAAAATTTTCAATAAAGGAAGATTTAAAATTTAACAAAATAAACTACTCCGTACTACCTAAATGTCAAAACATTCATGGTAAAAAAAACTTATGATTGAAAAATGACACAATATTTGAAACAATTACCATTCAAAGGGCATCATATTTAAATATAAATTAACAAACAAATTCCTTAATTTAAGCATGCATAGCGTGAACCAAAAAACTAGTATGAATTAATGTATCTAAATTACCCTTTTGCTTATTATGTGATTAAAAATTAAAATTGCATTTATTATGTAACTTAATTAGTGAAAAAACTTTAAACAACGAATTGAAGTATTAATGGTTTTATTTTGAATTTCAAGTCATATTTTTTTTATAAAAAAAAGTTACAATTCAATAAAATTGTATTCCTAATTAGCTAGAAATATTTTATTCTGATACGGAGTACATACTTTATAATTATTTTTAATGATAAAATACAATAATTTTCATAAGTCTAAGCACGTATCGTGTGCACATAAAAAACTAGTAAGTTACATAAGGGAAGGGGGGAGGCATGGTGTCCCCCTTTGAAATGACTATACCACCCTTCACAACAGTACATAATAATTACAAAAATACCATCCCAATGAATCCAACCCCTTTCCCTTACATAGATCAAAATTTTGTCAAAATTAAAAATAATAATAGAATCACCTCTAATGAATGCTAATTTGAAAAATTGCCAAAATAAATTCAATGACTATAAGAGCAATTAATTATTGAAACAAAATCAATTAATGAGGCTCATTCATCGACTAATTAAAAACTTCCCAAAAACAAATTAAATTCAATTATAATAATTACAATAACAATTATGTATGGGAGAAAAAATTCTTTTGATTCAGGTATATGTAGAATATACTCATCTCACAATTAACATGATATTGGAGTGCAATTTTGAATTAAAAAGACTTGATCATCTCATCTACTACTGTAAAGAAAATTGACAGATAATGGAACTTTAACCCAAAATTAAAGCAAGAATAATAATGTTATACATACTGGAATAATAACTTCGACTGACTTTGCAATGAGATTGTTACGTCGAAGAAGTGTATAAATGAGAGGAAGATTGATAATTTTTTACTCTTATTTATACTAAGTACTTCATCCGTTTCATTTTACTCGCTACACTTCTTATTTATGACATGTTTCACATCATTTGCTACACATTCTTTTTAAGTAAAACATTATTGATAGATTATGTAAATTAATCATGTAAATTAATTAATTAATTATCTAGGATATCTATGTATATATTTTCTGATATCTTTGTATAGTTTAACCTAGGTTTTACTTGTATATATATATTGCGTTAATTATCAATAATAATTTATAGCAAATCACTCTTTCATGGTATCACGAGTCTAGGTTACATTATCCTACGATCTCCTCTCTTTTCTTCCGCTATTTTTCTTCTTCTTCCTGTTCTACTTCGGTTGCCATGGCTGAAACTACTAAAGTTCACCCCGCCACACTTGTCACGAACATCCGCCAACATGTTCCCGTCGTTCTTGACTATGCGGGCTCTGATTACAATAATTGGTCTACGCTTTTTCAACTCCACTGCCGTGTGTTTCTGGTTATTGATCACATCTTACCCCTGCTGTAGCCTCTACTTCGACTGACAAGGCAGCCTGGCAACGGTTGGATGATATCGTACGTCAATGGATATATGGGACGATATCCTCCGATCTTCTCAATTCAGTCTTAGAGGTCGACGACAACGCTGCTGCTGTGTGGCAGCGTATTGATCGATTCTTTCACAACAACAAAATGGCTCGTGCGGTGACTCTTGATTCACAATTTACGAACACCAAGCTTGAGCAATTTGATGGTGTCAAGCCGTACTGTGATCGGCTTAAGTTCTTGGCGGATAGTCTCAAGAACGTCGRCGACAAAGTCTCTGATAATCGAATGACCTTACAATTGTTGCGGGGACTCTCAGATGAATATCGGGGCTTCCGTACTTCAGTCCTCCATATCAAACCTCTGCCACCATTTGACGAGTTGCGATCGATGCTAGAACTCGAAGAGCAAACGAATGCTGCTGATTTGCTTGCCGAGGCTCGTGACGAGGCTCATGTCACACAATCTGCACCACCGTCTGATGCCTCCTCTGTCCCTTCTTCTTCTCGTGGGAATTCTGGCCGTGGGAACTCTGGTTGAAGAACAATAACAGAGGTCGTGGCAATGGCAACGGAAAGGGGGGTGGTAACCACCGTAACAGTCACCTAGCGCAATAGCAGCAGCAACACCGTGGGTCGGCTCCCACCTTCATGTATCCAAAGCAGCAGAAGCACCCATGGTTGGTGCCTCCACCATGGTCTGATTGGACACCGCAAGCATTGACTGCCCCACCATGTTCGTATCCCACACAAGGGCCAACAATAGCTGCTTGGGCTCTGGCTCGTACTGGTGTCACTTCCACGCAGCAGCTTGGTGTACTCGATCCCCGACCCGCTCAAGCTTACTACACTGGTCCATCTCCTTCCACTTCTTATATGCCGACTAATATTGATCAAGCCATGTATTCGATGTCTTTGAACGATCCGACATTCTATATGGACACGGGCGCGACTTCTCATATGACTAATTCCGAAGGTACTTTGTCTTCTTATTTTAATTTGAGTAATCATTCTAAAAATTATGTTGTTATTGGCAATGGTCAAACAATTCCGATTAAGGGTTACGTTCATTCCTCTCTTCAAAATAGTACTCTCAACCTCCAAAATGTCCTTCATGTTCCCAAAATAGTGAAAAATCTCATTTCTGTTCGCAAATTCACAACTAACAATAGTGTTTGCATTGAATTTTATCCACTTGGGCTTTTTATGAAGCATTTACAGACAGGGAGCAGTTTAGTGAGGTGTGATAGCATTGGTGATCTCTATCCCTTTCTCACTAACTCTCTAGTTTTTCAGTCCTCTTCTCCATCTGCTTTGGCGGTTGTCTCTTCTAGTTTGTGGCACTCCCGTTTAGGTCATCCAGGAAATAATATTTTACAATCTTTGCGTCGTAATAATTTTATTGAATGTAATAAGGTCTCTTCCCATGTCTGTCATTCTTGTCCGTTGGGTAAATGAATAAAAACGCCTTTTTACGATTCAATGTCCCGAACAATTTTGCCATTTGATATTCTACTTAGTGATCTATGGACATCTTCTATATTGAGTTCGCAGGGTCATAAATATTATGTTCTATTTCTTGATGTTTTTTCAAATTTTCTTTGGACTTTTCCCATCTCTACAAAGTCACAAGTATTTGATTTATTTCTTCGCATACGAACATATATTAAAACTCAATTTGAACGCGAAGTCAATGCCTTTCAATGTGATAGTGGTCGTGAATTTGATAATAAACCATTCACGAATTTTTGTCATAAAAATGGCATGATTTTCCGTTTCTCGTGTCCTCACACATCTCAGCAAAATGGCAAAGCCAAACGGAAAATTAAAACAATTAATAATATTGTTCGGACTCTCCTTTGTCATGCTTCTCTCCCTCCATCTTTTTGGCATCACGCTTTGGCAATGGCAACCTATCTCCACAATCTTTTGCCAACTAAATTGCTTAGCTATGATTCTCTGACGCAAATATTGTACCAAAGAACTCCTGATTATACACATCTTCGTGTTTTTGGATGTTTGTGTTTTCCAATGTTTCCGTCGACTACCATTCACAAACTACAATCTCGTTCTACTCCTTGTGTCTTTCTTGGGTATCCCTCTAATCATCGGGGTTATAAGTGCTATGACATGTCCAATAATAAGATTATTATTGCTAAACATGTGTGGTTTGATGAGTCGGTTTTTCCATTCTCTAAGCTCCATACTTCGTCTTCCACTTCGTATGATTTTTAGGGAATTCTGAGTCTATTCTCGATAGTCGTGCTATGCGTGAAGTGTTGTTACCACACTTGGACTATTTTGTCTCAAACGTTGGAATTCCAACGCCCAATAGGCCTTCTTCTTCTCCACTTCCAACCCCCTCACCTACATAACCTGCCCAGCCCAATCTATCTGGGCCTCCCTATTCTTCCCCAGCCCAGCCGCCAGTTCCCTCTCCTACTGGGCCTCCTTCTTTTTCCACAGCCCAGCCCCCTCTGTCCCAATCTCATGGGACTCCTCCTTCTCCTGGGCCTGCTGAACCACACGGTTCTCAACAGCTCTCTTCCCCATCTACTTTTCGCCATCACATGGCCACCCATAGAAAACACGAGATTTCCAAACCAAATCCTAAGTACCATGCTCTTCTTACCACTACTCCCTTATCTCCTCTTCCCAAAAATCCAATTAATGCTCTCCGTGACCCTAATTGGAAAATTGCTATACAGGAGGAATATGATGCTCTTATTGAAAATGGTACTTGGGAGTTAGTCCCGCGTCCTACTAATGCTAATGTTATTCGTTCTTTGTGGATTTTTGGCATAAAACGAAGTCGGATGGTTCTTTTGAGAGGTATAAGGCTCGCTTGGTCGGTGATGGTTAGACCCAACGCGAGGGGATTGATTGTGATGAGACTTTCAGTCCGGTTGTCAAGCCGGCCACGATTCACACTATTCTGAGCATTGCTTTGTCCAGGTCCTGGTCTATTCATCAGTTAGATGTAAAAAATTCATTTCTTCATGGTCACTTGAATGAAACTGTGTACATGTATCAACCTTTGGGATTCAAGGATCCTACTCGCCCGGATCATGTTTGTCTTCTTTGTAAGTCTCTTTATGGTCTGAAACAGGCTCCTCGCGCTTGGTATTAGCGTTTCGCTGATTTTGTGGCCACTATTGGCTTCATTCATAGTAAGTCTGATACTTCGTTGTTCATCTATCACCGTGGTCAGGCTAATGCATATATTCTGTTGTATGTTGATGATATTGTTCTAACTGCTTCTTCCGAGTCTTTGCGTCGACATATTATTGCCAGTCTCAGTTCTGAATTTGCTATGAAAGATTTGGGCGAACTCAGTTATTTTTTGGGGATTGCTGTGTCCCGACATGGTACTGGTTTGTTTTTGTCGCAACATAAATATGCTCAGGAAATCATTGCACGTGCAGGCATGTCTACCTGTAAGCCGTCTCTTACCCCTGTTGACTCAAAGGGTAAGTTGAGTAAGCATACTAGTCCGCCGTGTGACGATCCCACACTTTATCGTTGGTTGTGTGGTGCTCTACAATACTTGACTTTTACTCGTCCAGACATTTCTTATGCTATTCAGCAAGTCTTATTGTTTATGCATGCTCCTTCAATTAACCATATGAATGCCTTAAAGCGTATTATACGGTATCTTCAGGGTACGTCTGGTTCTGGCTTGCATTTGTATAAGTCATCTGTGTCCTCTCTCCTCTCCTACACAGATGCCGATTGGGGTGGTTGTCCTGACACTCGTCGCTCGACTTCCGGCTATTGTGTTTTTCTTGGTGACAACTTGATTTCGTGGTCCTCTAAACGTCAGCCGACTTTGTCCAAGTCAAGTGCTGAAGCTGAGTATCGAGGGGTTGCGAATGTTGTTTCGGAGTCTTGTTGGGTTCGAAACCTCCTTCTAGAGCTACGGTGTCTCATTTCGAAAGCCACATTAGTTTATTGCGATAATGTTAGTGCCATCTATCTTTCTGGTAATCCGGTGCAACATCAGCGCACTAAACATATTGAGATGGATATTCATTTTGTTCGTGAGAAAGTGCAGAAAGGCGAAGTTCGCGTTTTGCATGTTCCATCTCAATATCAGATTGTGGACATTTTCACAAAGAGTCTGCCTAAGGTGTTATTTGATGATTTTCGAGACAGTCTCAATATCCGCGAACCTCCCGTTTCGACTGCGGGGGTGTGATAGATTATGTAAATTAATTAATTAATTATCTAGGATATCTATGTATATATTTTCTGATATCTTTGTATAGTTTAACCTAGGTTTTACTTGTATATATATTGCGTTAATTATCAATAATTATTTACGGCAAATCATTCTTTCAATCATCTCTATCTCTTTTCTCTCACATGGGTCCCTTATTTTTATCTCTCTATCTCTTTCATCCCCAATATTTACATAGGAGTCCGTACAAATCTCAAGTGTAGGCATGTAGCGACTAAATCAATACGGAAGAAGTATAAAAGTTGGAGATCTTGGAGCAACCACTTTAGCTTAGCACGTGAAAATAATTCAATGCACAAAAACAATGACAAAGAAAAAACAAAGTCCAAATCTAAAATGAAAGTCTAAATATATAATGAAAGTACAAATATGTTTTGAATTGGTCGGACTGGATTATGCTCCAGTTCGAGTTTGGACCTCTCCATTTTTAGAGGAAATGAAGAGTCCATTTACTTTCATCTAGTGGTTGAGAATTATCTAACTTAAATATACAAATTGTAAAATTCTCCCTATTTTTTCTCTTAATTCATTCCCAACCACTAAATAAGGAAATGGACTCTCCATTTCTTAGAAGAAATGGAGAGGATCCATACTCCTCCAGTTCAATCCAGCATATTCTGTACAAACACTTCTATTTTTAACGTTTTCTTTTATCCTTTACATTTGTTTTATAATTTCTTTTTCATACTTTACTTTTTTATTCATTAAAATATATTACTCATTATTTATTTTACCGTTGAAATGTTACTTTTTACCGTGAAAATATCTCATTTTACTCATTATTTATTTTATCATTATTCTCAATTTTCCACCGAAATTTATCTCCTCCACTCATTTTTAAATACTCCCTCCCATTTTTTTACTTGCACCATTCCATTTTGCACAGTTTTCAAGACACAACTTTGACTACTAATAATTTAAATTGTATTGTTTAGAAAATTATAAAAATTTGATATTAATAAACTGTACTATATATTAAGTCGAATCTAACAACATCTCATTTGACTATATTATACATTATAAATTTGCCAAAAAAATTGGTCAAAGTTTACTAACTTTGACTCCCAAAAAGRAAATGGTGCAAGTAAGAAGAATCGGAGGGAGTATAAAAAGATTCACTTTAATTTTACTACACATATCTCAAACAAATTAAATGAATAATATAACTTTCAAGTAATACCAACATATTTTATCCAAATACTAATTTATCTTAATTGACGTGCAATTTTACAAACATAAAATTAAATCGGAACGGAGGGAGCAACTATTACTAAAACAATAACCAGTAGCATTTGGTATGAGATTATGTGGTGTTTATATTAGTTAAACTCATTTCCAGTTTTTATGCAGATCAATATATATGATTATTAACCACTAATATAATTAATTATAGATTACTAATTAAAAAATTAAAAAAAGTAAAAAACCTTAATTATTCATTATGTTACGCGTATAATCAAGCAATTAAGATTTCATATGACTGTATTTTGAATAATGTACGGAGTATATATTATGTAGAATTTAACAATATCAAGATTGCAATACACTAATACTAGCTCATTGTTATTTTTATACTTCCTCCGTAACAAAAAAAAAAAAAAACGCAACAAAGTCCCTTGCATGAACTCCTAGACCAAATTTGCAAAGTAAGATTAAAGGGTTGATTAAGAGATGTAATAAAGATAATGAGGGAAGAAAGAACCACCAGCCCAATTACAAATCACCACCAGACCCAACCACAACCACAACCCAACACCACCAGTCCACCACCAACATCACGCACCAACCACAAACCATCACTAGCACCGCCCACTGTTACCGCCCACAAACCACTGTCACCACCAAAACAAAGCCTCAATTGACCCTCAACCACCAAATTGAACCACAAACCTGCGAACGAACCACCACCAACAAAATCGAACCACAAACCTACGAACGAACCACTTGCGACCACCACCAATTGAAGAACTCGCAAAACACACCTTGCGAAGCCCCAATCAAACGCCCTAGTAGTACCCAACCAATCGAACATAAAAGCATCAATTTGTGTTGTTAGGGTTTGCGAACCACCACAGATTGCCCAGTAGGGAGGTCGCGGTTGCTCGTGGAGGCATGTGGGGAGGTCGCGACGGCTAGTGGAGGCTTGTAGGGAGGTCGCGACGGTCGTGGGATTCGATTAGGGAGGTGGCGGTGGCTCGTGGAATCGTGGGGTTCGATTAGGATTGTTGTGGTGGTCGTTAGGGTGGTGGTGTTGCTAGGGATAGGTGGTCCGGTGGTGTTGAGGGAGGGATTGTCGTGGTGTTAAGGTAAAGTCTGGTGGTGCTTAGTGGAGATTATTTGGGTTTAGGTTATTAATTAATTTAGATTGTAGGATTATAATTTTGATTAGGGTAGTTTAATTATGTTTTAAATGTTTTAGTAAGGGTAAAATAGACATTTTATAAAATAAAACACACCAAATATGGAAAGAAAAAGTTTGTTGTGTTTATTTTGATATTTCCAAAAACGGAGTTTGTTGCGTTTTTTTTGTTACTGAGGAAGTATTAGATGTCTAGCTTCTATTTTTTACACTTAAAGAGATAATTTTTCAATCAATATATGAAGTAATTTCAATTGTATAATTTAAAATTTTACATTTTTTTATATTTAAGGCTTCGTTTTATTGGATGTAAAACATTTTCAATATCAAATGATTTTTATGAAAAACAATTTTCATGGAAATATTTTTCATTGTCTAGTTGCATGTAAAAAAAAGTGATTGAAAATAGAGAAAATAAAAGGGATGTAAGAGGTAGTGAGAAGGGAGTGTACAACATATGCAAGAAAAATAGTTTTCCATTCATTTTGGAAAAAAATATAATATTTTCCATCATTGGAGGAGAAATTAACTTCTATGGAAAAAAAGGTTTTACATGTTGGAAATAGTAGTGAATGCAAAGGTAGATTGTGGGTTTTATTACTTGTCCCACGCACATAGAAAGAATATAAGGCTTCTCACTTGTTTATATAGTATTGTTTGAGGTCTAGTGTGAGGGGTGGTATTGGGTAATCTCATGCGCGCTGCCGCCGTCGTCCGGCCCGACTCGTGCTCGTGACACGTGTGGTGTGGTAGTGTTTTTGGACCTGAGCATTACTTTTTGGATGGTTACAAAGCTTCCTTTCGAATTCCTTTCTTAATTACTTGTAACCGTTACTACTTAATTGCTCCTTGATTCTCGCTTGAGTTAATGCCATGACCGTTTCGATTTCCTTCGATTATCCTCCCACCCGTTGGCTTCCTCACTCTATTTATTGTCTTCCCCATACCCTCTAACATACATAGAAATCCTCAAAAACACTTTTCCTCTTCTAATGATCTAAGCAATATTTTAGAGTTCCAACTCTCCTTCTCGGTGCATGAATTGGAGAGTGTTGTGTTAATCTTGGGGGCAAATGCCGTGAGCCGATTGCGCCTAGTCGGAGTGAAATTTGCTTCTAGGACAGTGGTCTCCATACCACAGTGCATCAATCCTTTACTTTCTCAAATTTCGTTCATTAACCTGATTATACAACCTCAGTTCTTACATTACACTCAATTGTATACGAAACTATGTAAAATTAAAAAATATAAGGAAACACTTTTCATGGAAAATATTTTACGCTCTATCAAACGGAGTCTAAATCATATAAAGTAAGATCTCGTGTGGCAACAACATGTAATAAAAATTGGAGAAAATATTATTTTACTGAGTAAGATATAGAGGAAGCATATGAGTCATCTGGATAGTGATACACATACATTAAGTGTATGTGGGTACCACATACATTCTTTCTTTCGACCAATAAAATTTAGACAACATATTAAAACCAAAATTAAAAGGGGGGAAAGGTTGGAAGGAAATAATTTAATACAAAAGGGTCCCATTTTAACAGCCAATAGAAAAGGGACATGTCAAAATGTATGCATGTGGGTACCACATACACTTGATGTATGTGTAGTCTTTTCCGAGTCATCTACAGTGTATATCTTATTTGTCATCATTTGTAGGCGAAATTGTTATACAGTTATGCACTTTATTTGGGAAATTATCCCAGGTAACCCTGAACTAATCGACTTTTTCCAAAATAATCCTGCATTTTCCAGCCCTATGTGTGGTAACCCTAAACTTGCAAAACGACCTTTTTTTTGGGGGTTTTTCTAACGGAGAGTTAACTAGCGTTAGTTACTTCTCTTCCTCACTTCCCTGTTTCATCTTCTTCCTCAATTCCCAAATTTTTTCCACCTTTTCCTCTATCTCTCATCTTAATCTACCTTATTTACTCCAACAAATTCGAATTTTTAAACATATAATTTTGAACAAAATCCCCAACAAATTCGAACCAAGACCCAAATTATCAAATGTAAGGCTCTTATTCATTTGGAAAATGTTCAAAACCTAGGAACTTCGTATTTCAGGTGCTACAATATTGAATTTCTACCATTTATTTTTAAAAAATGAGCAAATCTATTTCAAAATTAAGTTTTTTTGGTTGGGAAATCTAAAATTTCAAAATCTACTTAAAATAAAAACAAGAGAGATGAGAGAAACATGAGAGGGAGTGACTAAGAGTGAGATGAGAAAATTTGAAATTACGATACTCCTTTGCTTAATCCCAAAGAATCTCGCCAATTTGAAGTGTCGAAAGAGCAGTAGAACAACACTACACTTTCTGGGATTTTTTTAATGTGGTGAGGTGAATTTGTGCTATTCTTCTGAAGAAGATGAAATTAACCAGGTTGGGAAGCAGCGTTCTGGGTTGGTTGCTAGTGCAGCGAGGCTTTCTCCCTCCTATCCTAGGCATGACATTCAGACAGTCTTAATGGTGGCAACAACTTGCGAGTTGCTTCCTGCTACTGTTCAGTTAAAGCTTTCTAGTGCTTCAAATTCCACTTCTTCTGGCTTGGGGGCTTCATTGGATGTTGGGCAATCTTCTAGTATTGCTAAAGATATGAATCAATTGAATGATTCATTAGTTCTTACTTCTTAGCATATAGCTTTGAGTGATTAAGATGAGATGTAAAGGAAAAGATGGAAAAAAAATTAAGGAATTGGGGAAGCAGATAGAACAGAGGAAGTGAGAGCGAGAAGGGAATTAACGGTTTGTTAACAATCCGTTAGAAAAAACAAAAAAATGGTCATTTTGCAAGTTCAGGGTTACCACATATAAGGCTGAAAAATACAGGATTATTTTGGAAAAAATCGAATAGTTTAGGGTTACATGGGATAATTTCCCTATTTAATACTATCTACTTTTTTTTCCCTTGCACCATTTTCTTTGTAGGAGCCCAAAGTTCAAGGTTAAACAGTGAAGTAAGATTTTTTTTAGATTAAAAAAATGTATAGTTTATTAGTAACAACCTTTTTTTTCCATATTGTATTTAATTTATTAGTGATCGTTGAAACTTTAAAACGAAGACAATGTAAAAAAGAAAAATATGATACAAGAGAAAAAGACAGAGGTCGTCATTCCGATTTGAGATTTTTTTTCCCACTAGTGTTCCTCGGCCGCCGTGGTCCACTCTAACAATATGACAATGCATTTGCGAGAAATTTAATGAAATGTACTTTGGATTAGTATTTATTGTATGCACTCAACCAATTATTTCCTCTATTTTTTTTGTATTAGATCAATACGATATGAATAAAGTGAGAAAATAAAATCTGTATTAGCTATTAGTTGTTGCTACATCTGAGATTCCCATATGCTACATGATACCTGCATTAATTCTTTGAATTTAAGGTTGATAAGTTAATAACAGTATTAAGATTTTGCTACAGTACTTCATTTGCCGGTCAACCGATAAGCTCATAAACCTCTTTCTCAAATACCAATTGAATAAATGGAAGCAAAACGCAAATACAAGCTAGAAGCATGGGGAAGAAAAAGAACTTGAAAATTCCAAAGCATATAACATGTAAACCACTTCCCAAATCAAGGATATCCATTACAACAATAATAAATCTAGACTTTTGACTTTTGGTTCAGTTGGGGTAAATTTGACTCCCTAACAAATTGAGTAGTAGTTGAATTTTCTGGGTTGCAGTAGATTAAAAGAAAAAAGCAAAAAAAAAAAACCCTACTATTTATAGTATGATCCTATATCCTTTTTAATCAACCACTCATATTATCTACAATCATATACTTTTTATCGATTAGTCACAATACGATCAATTTTTTTTATCGATCATTCATAGTATGATACTATTATGTATGTGTCATTCTATGTACAGTCATATATCTTTTTGATCAAATGTTGATAGTATGTCCTATGTACTTATGTACACTCGTGATCGTAACTTGTAAAAACTGATACAATGATACTACTAAAAAATTCAATATTGGTTGCAAATTTCAATCTTTGCTAGTTCCCCATCCCCCCATGTACAACCACACCACACACCTTTTCAAATAAATATATAAATAAATAAACTGATAAAAAATAGATGATGGCCCTCACTCCAATAAAGAGTACTTTGCGTTTTGTACTGTAAAATGTAAATCATCTTCAACCCTTGAACTCCTCGATTTCCATTATCATTCATTTCATACCTTCAACCTTGAATCTAAAAATTCGAAAAAAATAACAAAAATCAAAATCAAGCACATTAAAACACTCGATTTCATCATTCAAATAAAAACCCTAACTTATTTTGATGAAAAACCTATGACAAGTGCCTTAATTTTGCAACACTTGAAGAAGAAAAAGGAAACGCTACCACCACCGATCTGAGACGCGAATCGCAACGATTTGGGTCGTGAACGTTCCGCGATTTGGAATGAACGACGCAGGTCACGATTCAGCCTAACGTCCCGCATTCCTGGTTTCCCTGGTCAAAACTTCTTAGCACTTAAATGTTAGAAAAAATCAAGAAAAGAAGCAGAAGAAGAAGCTAAATTCAAGAAGTAATTCCCAACCAAAAATGACCCAATAAATTAAATCAATCAAATTTGCACAAATTACTGTACATCAAACTCATCTCAGGCCCTAAAAAACCTTCCAATGAACCACACAAACCAAGGTCTCGAAAACCCCGCCAGCGACAGATCACCGCCATCATCAATCCAACCAAAACCCCTACCCTTCACACCCCTTTTTCGGCCCCATAGGTTGCATGCGGGCAACACCACTACCACCAACACCACCAATCCACCTCCACAAGACAAACCACACCCTTAAAACCCTTTTGGGGCCCCATGGGTTGCATGCGGGCAGCATGGCCGACAACCAACCTCGCCCTTCCACATCAACAGATATCACCGCCGACCCAAAATGCACACTACAAAAGTGGATGCCAAAACTCCATGGAAAACGACGGTGGAGAAAGACAACGGGAAAATGTGAGGTGGAAGGAGGGAAGAATATGGAGAATAAGTGAAGGAGCAATTTTTGGAACATGAGGGAGAGCAGGTTGGAGAGGAACATTTAAGGTGAAACATGGGGCCCATGTTCATGCCAGCAACATTTGGGGGGAGAAGGGCAAAAGTGTCACGACACTGTTCATTATGAACAGTAACCGCTAAGACACTTTTTTTATTGTTAGGATATAACCATTAGTTATTTCTAATAGCTCATATACCCTTGAACTTTGGGGTATATGAGGTAATCACTATTTTTTGAATAATTACATCATTATTTCATTACTTTCACTTGTATCTTTCGTAGGATAGGATTCGGATAAATAATTATACTTTCTTTATCTCAACCCTATCATTTAAAACAAATTATGTATTGTATTTTAAACCTTTGAATTGATTTTCTTCGTAGTTATTTAAATGTATGTGTTGGTACAATAATTGGTACTACTGACGTGACAGTGGCCAACGAGCCGGTGTTAGTGGAATTGAACTTGACTTGCAATCCAAGTACCTACAAAACTCAGGTGAACTACCCTGGGGCAACCCASGAACAGCCCCTTCGATGGAGGTGTTAGAGTTTAAACCAAGTAGTTTAGTAATTTAGAGAGAGAAAGTAGGTAAAGAGTATTTATGTGAACTTGCCAGGCCTGGGCGGCCTAAGACTGCTTTTTATACTACCGTATGCATGGGTGCATGTGTCTCCTCAATGACAAGTGTCACACAGATGACCAGGTTAGGTGTCCTATGTGTCACGGTCCTAGCGTTTTGACGCTGGAGCGTGCGGCGCGCCTCGGCCTTTGGAGGTGAAAGCGTAAGCCTTCTTGCGGAAATGGGGCCTCACGAGCACACAGCAACGTGAGGCGATTCTCTTTTAGAAAGGGGCGTCCGGGCGCTTGGGACGGYCGACTACGTCAARGCGGGCCCAAGCGGGATCCGGACTCGGGAATCTGTATTTGAGTTTGGGATTTTGGGATTGGAATGCTGAAAATGTAAATGCAAGCACAATATCTATAAAGGCATTAAAGCATTAACACATTAGCATGGGTAGGAGGAATGCTTGTGTGAAATATTCTTCTCATAT
>SNQN01002226.1:10954-25323 GCA_008642245.1 Bassia scoparia | reverse complement strand
CTAGTGTTTGCCGATAGTTTGTTGATAAACTATCTCACGCAACCACATCACCCATAGTGCTGTTCTGAGGATTATTAGCTTCATCTGGGTCTGCACTTTTCTAGAACTGGAGATGTCAATCAGGGTGTTTAGGACCTTGTTCTGGTTGAAGGGTTACAGGGGAACCCAGATTAAGACTGGCTGGTACTCCCTGGAAGTTGGTAAGGGAGGAAACGACACATATGCTACCTCCTACCCTTTGGTTGGGGGTCTGAAAAAGTGGACACAACAATGGCTGTGGTTGAGAGTCCCCCTCCATGAGAAGCACCCCTACCTGTTCCAAGCCAGGACTGAGTTCACCAGGAACAAGGCCTTAGAGAGAAAAGCCCTATCACCTAGCAGCCTCACCACAGAGAAGGAAAAAGCTACTTTTCAATGGTTTCAGGATTATGGTGCCAGGTCCAAAGGAAATAGCCCCACCCCTAAAAACTAGCTACCTCACTTTGACCTTTTGAAGGTTGAGTTATACCTGGCTGCTGGTGGTCTAAGCAGGAGAATCTCCAGAAGTAAGTTCAGTTGTATTGAAGTCTTTCTAACCCTTTAGCTCCTTTAATATCACTTTATACTTCCATGCTTAATTAATTTAATTTTATAAACTAACCAAATTACATTTGTTGTATGTGTAGTGGAGGCACTTGGGAACTTGGACTGGTCAATTCTGAACATCAGGAGGACTCCAACTGGGAACATCACTGCTTTGTCTCCAGAGTCTGGTGTGTTAAGAGATCGGATTGTGACTCTTGACAGCCTGGTGATAGACCCTGAGGTGTTCAATCAGCTAGTGAGGAACAAACCCACAGACCCCTGGACTGCAGAAAATTTCCAGCAACAACCATCCAATATGTCAAGCAACACATCAAGAGCTGGTCAGGAGAACTTGCAGGCTGCTGGTGCCTCTCATGGGGAATCAAAGGAAAAGAAGATTAGAGATGACACGCCAATCACCCCACATGGTGGAAGGAGATCCAGAGCTCCCACTCCCACAGGGAGTGGTGGCAGGACCACATCTGGTCCTAGCTCTAGACTGACCAGGAACAGGCTGAGGATGCCAGATTTTGGAGTCCTTAGGAACACCATCTCTCCCCCATCTAGGAGGAGCCCCTCCCCAATTCAAGGGGGTAGAATTATTCACAAAGGTGGTATAACTATGGTGGTTCCTGCTGGCCATGGGCCCAGCCTGGGAGGTCAGTCTTCTCAACCCCTGCAAGACCAGCCTGGTGACAAAGGGAAGAGGAAGGTGGATGAAGTTGTGTCCATCGACAGTGACGAGGAGGATGAGGCCAAGAAGAGGAGAACCCAAGAAGACATTAGCCTCTAGGTTCCTAGGGAGATCCATGAGGCTGAGTGGAGCTCTGGTGGAGGCAATCTGCAGGAGGTGCCTGGGATGCACCAATTAGGTGGCTTTGGACCTTGGTATCCCGAGGCTGGTATGGGAGTCATCCTCTCAACTGCAGCTGGTCTACCAGCATGGACTGGTGTCCCAAGCCTCCAGGCCACTCCTTCTACCAGCCTGGCACCTATGGGCATTCCCATCATCTCAACTTCAGCTACACTTATAACCTCAACAACAACAACTACAACAACAACTACAACAACAGCAACAACAACAATTACAACAGCAGCAACAACAACTACAGCAGCAACAACTACAACAACAGCAACTACAGCAGCAGTAGCAACATCAACAGTAATGACCACCCATCAGTGGTCAAATGTGCTAGCTTCATCATCCTCAGGACCATTCTATGGTGGAGCCATAGTTCCATTTGCAGTCAGGTCTGCCTTTAGAGAGGCCAGGACCTACCCCAACAGGGGCTTGACTGGGCCCAACCTTGATGAGAACAGCCCGGTGGCTAGGAATCTGCTCTTCCATGCTATCTCYCCATATGATGCTCCTATAATGGATGATGATAGGGTCTCCAACCAGCTCTTTGAGTATCATCTAACTCAGGTACAAATCTTATCACTAACTTTTAAGCTTTAATAAATTTGAGATATTTATGGGTGAGCCCAACCTTAACATGTTAACTTTGTGCAGACTGTCAGGTTTGGGTTAATAACCTCCCTGAGCTATGAAGCTGCCACCCATGCCTGCTCATGCCTTGCAGAAAGAAACTGGCAGATTGAAGGAAGACAGCTGACCCTTGAGCAGAACTATGAGAGCTTGAGGAGAGGTTCCAATGAGGAGATTGAAAAGGTCCATGGCAATTTGAGGACTGCCTAAGGCATCATCACTCAACTGGAAAAAGAAAAGAAGACCCTCATAGATGTCAAGGACAAAGCCCAGAAGAGCAAAGAGCTTGCAGAGTTGAGGGCCTCAGGCCTGGCTGAAGATGTGTCCTTCAGGGATATCAAAATCAATGAGCTTACTGAAGCAAAAACTTGACACAGGAGAGAGCAAGCCTGGCTGGGATGGATGTGCTGGTAAAAAAGCTGACTGAGCAGCTGAGTGCCTTGAAAGATGAGAAACTGAAGATGCAGGAGGACCTCAACAGCCACTTCTACTACACCTGGTTAGTATGCTTCAGGTGTGCTAAGCATGTAGACCCAAACCTGGACTGGTCCAAGGTGGAAGAGGCTTTGGAGGTTGGAATTGGTGAAGTAAGCCCCCCTGGTGAAGTGTTGCCACCCACTTTGGCTGAGTTCTTCACTCCCAACATTGAAGATCAAATGACTGAGCATACAAAGGATGTTGGTAATGAAGACATGCAAGTGGAGAAAGGTATGGAGTTAACTTTCCTTGACAACACACCAGGTCTTGATGACTTGGTGGTGATCATAACCATGGGAGATGACTTTGTTTCAGGTGATGTTAATGATCCCATCAACTCTCAAGGGGCTACACCAATAACTGCCAGCTCTGCTGAGATTCCAATGGATGAAAATCCTCCAGCAGCCCAGAGCACTAACCAGGATGGACCAGCTGTGGGGGATGTGGCTATCCAAGAGACAGACAAGGAGGTAGAGCAGAGTGCCAATGAAGAAGCCAAACCTGTTGAAGCAACTCAGCTTGGAGATGACCAAGGAGACCAGCACCAGGAGGGAGATAATGCAGGTGAGCCAAACAAAGATGGTGATGCAGTTGAGGAGTCCCAACTGAATGCTCCTGCATAGGAATTCGGGTGGCTACCTGGTGAATCAGAGACTTCTTCTAGTGGAAGTTCACCTGATCTGGCTCCATGATGTACTCCATTGCCCCTGTCTTTATCCTGTCTTCAGCTTTTGCATCTTTTCTCTTAGCTGTTTTTGTGTGTTGTAGTTCAAAAACAATATTATGAACAAAATTAATTGCACTTGCTTTAGAGAACAATTGGCTACTGGCCCTTGATAAGGCCCTCCTTTGGAGCCTGAGCCAGGCAGCCACCATTATGGTTATGTAATAGCTTGCCCAGAAGGGCAGTAGTACTTGCTTTGAATATTTTGGTTTTTAGTTGTATGAAGTACTCTGGTTTTATGCCTATAATTATGCCTATAATTTGCATAAATAAACCCAGTACTATTTAAAAATTCTGGTATTTAAATTATGTGATATTATTTGACATGTATACAGGGTCTATTCAACTAGGTAGATGGTACCAGGGGTATCAGTTGTCCCCCCAAAGACTTATATGAATTAATGTATGAAAATATTAATTCAGATAAGTTTGATACCTGGGTACAAAAACCCATAACTAAATTAATTTTGTCAATTTGCATAATTATGATGGGTATAATGGATTTTCCATAAGAAATAAAACAAAAAAATGCATGTTTTCAGTTAAATCCTACCAGGGGTACTAGTTGTCCCCCCAAAGACTTTTGTGATTCAATATGTTAAAATATTATAAACACATAAGCTTGTAAGATGACTTACTTATGCAACCATTTAATAATTATGCCAAATTGCATGGAGCAAAGACTCCTTTCAATTTTTTGCATAAAACGGACCAAAAGACATAATCTTATGGTACCTGGCTCTGTGTAAGGAGCAGGGTTTCAGGTGACATAACCATACTAGTACTTGCTTGCAAAGAAGCGGGGTTTTCAGTCAGATGACATGATCATACTGACACCTTTTCTCATGAAGAATAGGATTTTACTAGGGGACATAATCATGCTGGTACCTAGCTCTGGTGAACTAGGATTTTTGCCAGTTAACATAATCAGGCTGACACCTTATCTCATAAAGATTAGGATTTTGACCAGATGGCTCTTCACCAATCTAGCACCTGGCCTTGTTAGTAAGAGTAGGATTTTGACCAGATGGCTCTTCACCAACCTGGTACCTAACTCTGTAGAAAGAGTAGGATTTTATGTGTATTTATCTCAATGGAGATGAAATACTTTTACAACTTAAAAAACTAAGAAAAATAAAACACTAGAAAAAGAAAAATAATTACAACCAAATGACTTAAGTTGCCTCTTCATATATATAGGTATACATCAATTACATGGTTGAGTTTCATAACTTACTAAAGTGTTTTACAAAAGTTACAAAAATATGTAAGTACAAACTTAAGCATGATACCTCTTGAGCTGATCTGCATTCCAGATATTTGGCAGCTCTGTGCCATCAAGCTCCATTAGTCTGTAAGTCCCAGCCATGCTCTGAGAGTGGATTTGGTATGGTCCCTCCCAGGTGGCTGAGAGTTTGCCATGAATACCAGCCTTCTGAACTGTTGCAGACTTCCTTAGTACCAGGTCACCAACTGCAAGGGATCTTTACCTTACCCTTCTGTTGTAGTATTTGGCCACCCTTTGCATGTAGGCTGCATGTCTAGTTGCCGCATCCTCTCTTAACTCATCCACCAGATCCAGGCATTCTGATAAAGTCTGCTCATTTTGAGATTGGCTATAGTGAGAGAGGTGGAGCCAACTTCAACTGGTACCAAAGCTTCAGTCCCATACACCAGAGTGTAAGGTGAATGACCAGTGGATCTCTTGACAGTGGTTCTTAAAGACCAAAGTGTGCTTGGTAGTTCTTGGAGCCATAAACCCTTTTTGTCATCCAACTTCTTCTTCAAACCATTCAAGATCTGCTTATTTGCTGCCTCTGCCTGCCCATTAGACTGTGGGTGGAAAACTGTTGAAAATGCAATCTTGATCTTGAATTGAGACAACCAGGCCTTCAGGGGATCATTGTCGAACTGCTTCCCATGGTCAAACACTATGCAGTCAGGAATGCCATATCTGGTTAGCACATTCTGCCATAGGAACTTTCTGACATCCTTCTCTGAGATATTGGTTAGCCCTTCAGCTTCAATCCACTTGCTAAAATAATCAACAGCAACAATTAACCATTTTTTACCCCAACTGGCCCCTTGGGAAAGGACCAAGGATATCCACACCCCACTGAGCAAAGGGGATGGGATTCAGAACTGGTTGCAGATCATTGGCTGGTTGGTTGATGGAAGGTGAAAATCTCTGGCATTTATCACACTCAGTGACCATCTTCTTGGAGTCAGCATCCATTGTTGGCCAGTAATAACCAAAATGGAGGGCTTTGTGAACTAGGGTTCTTGAACCTACATGATGGCCACAAATCCCTTCATGAATCTCCCTAAGGATATAATTTCCTTCATCAGGATCAACACACTTGAGTAGTGGTCGAGAGGTGTGAGACTTTCTGTGCATTTCCCCATCTATGATGGTGTACCTCTGAGCTGCAAGTCTGACCTTCCTGGCCTATGCTTTGTTTGAAGGTAATGTGCCATGTTATTTATATGCCAGAATGTCAGCCATCCACAAAGGTGGTGGACCAACTTGGAAAACATACATAGCTTCACACTCTGCACTTCTTTTAGGAAGCACCTCCATAAAGATGAACCTTGTCAAATTTTGAAAAGTAGTTGTAGCCAGCCTTGCAAGTGCATCTGCCAAGATATTTTCTTCTCTGGGAATCAAACAAACCTCCAATGACTGAAGTTTAGAAGCTAGCTCCTTCATTCTGGTACAGTAAGCTTGTAAGATTGGCTCTCTGACCTCATACTCCCCCCTGTATTGGTTGGCAACAAGTTGGGAATCAGTCATAAGACATACCCTGGTGGCTCCAATGGATAGGCACAGTTGTAATCCAGCAATAGCAGCTTCATATTCAGCTTCATTGTTTGTTGCTTGAAATGTAAACTTTAAGGCATACTCAATGACATCCTTCTCTGGTGAGAGCAAGACGACTCCAGCACCAGAACCAGTATCTATTGATGAGCCATCTGTATAGACAACCCAAGGCACTGTCTGGGTGGCTTGTTCCTCATAATAGGAACATTCAGCTAGGAAATCAGCCAAGGCTTGTGCCTTGATAGCTGTCCTTGGCTGAAAAGTTATTCCAAACCCAGTTAATTCAAGTGCCCAATTTGTTAACCTGCCAGACCTTTCAAGCTTTTCAAGTGATTTCTCTAATGGCAGGTCAGTAAGGACAACAATTGGATGTGCATCAAAATATGGCCTTAATCTCCTGGCTGCTGTGATTACTACATAAGCAGCCTTCTCGATCATAGGGTACCTGGCTTTTGCCCTTGTCAGTGCATGACTTACAAAGTACATAGGTTGCTGCACTTTGTCCTGCTCTCTTAATAAGACAACACTGACAACTAATTGGCTGACAACAATATACAGGAACAGTATTTCACCTGGTACTGGCCTGACAAGGGTTGGTAGCTTCACCAGGTGCTCCTTCAATTGATTAAATGCTTCATGTTGTTATGGACCCCAACTTAATTCTTTATTCCCTTTCAGCACCTTGAAAAAGGGCTGAGATTTCTCTGATGACCTTGCAATGAATCTGGAGAGTGTAGCCATACTTCCAGTCAGCCTCTAGTTGTCCTTGATGATTTTAGGCTCAGGTAAATCTAGTGCAGCTTTGACTTTATCAGGATTGGCATCAATCCCCCTTTGACTGACCATGAAGCCCAAGAATTTACCAGACTTAACCCCAAAGACACATTTCTTAGGGTTAAGCTTGACCTGGTATTTTCTCAGATTAGCAAATGTCTCTGTTAGGYCTTCMGTGTGATCTTCAGGATGAACACTTTTTACAATTGCATCATCAACATATACTTCCAGGTTTCTGCCTCTTTGAGTCTCAAAGACCTGGTCCATCATTCTTTGATAAGTGGCACCAGCATTCTTGAGCCCAAATGGCATCATGATATAGTTATAGACACCACAACTGGTTATGAAGGTTGTCTTCTCTTTATCTTGTGGATGCATGTGTATTTGATAGTAGCCTTAGAAAGCATCCATGAAGGAGAGCCTAGCATGACCATTAGTTGAATCAACCAGCTGGTCTATCCTGGGCAGAGGATAGCAATCTTTGGGATAGGATTTGTTGAGATTAGTGAAGTCTACACACATTCTCCATGTTGCATTTGGCTTCCTGACCATCACCACATTTGCTAGCCAATTAGGGTAATGGCATAGCTCTATAAATCCTACATCCAATAGCTTGTTTACTTCTGCCTCAATAGCCTGATTCTTCTCAGATGAGAAGTGTCCCTTCTTTTGCTTCATTGGCTTCTTGGCTGGATCAATGGACAAATGATGTGATATTATTTCTCGGTCAATCCCAGGCATCTCATCTGCAGAATAAGCAAACACATCCTCATGCATTCTGAGTAAGGTGATCAGATTGCACCTTTCTTGAGCTCCCAGGTCTGATCCGATTTGTACCATTCTCTCAGTTCCTTCAACAAGGGGAATTGATTCTGTGCCCTCAACAAGTTGAGGAATTGCTACTCTGTCCAATTCAATTAGGGGCCCAGTAGAAAACTGGCCTGATTCTTGAGGTTGAGTTTCAACTATGTCTAGACCAGTTACCTTGACTACTCTCTTCTTCAGTGGATGAGGATTGGCCTCTGTTTCCATGTCAAAAACCTGCTTTCGAAGCCGTACTGAGTCTTCCTTCCTTGAAGTCTTGACCAGGGCTAATTGGCATGACCTGGCTACTATCTGTGAACCCTTCAAGACTGCCACTTTACCACTGTCTGCTACATACTTGAAACACAAATGATATGTAGATGCCACTCCTTCAAATGCACTCATAAATTTTCTCCCCATTATGATGTTGTATGGCGAGTAGGCCTCTACCACCTGAAACCTGATCAGTACAGTCCTGCCCAACTCTTCATCTCCCAGAGTGACTGGTAGGTTAATCTCTCCTCTTGGGAGGATTGAGTTTCCAGAGAAACCTGTAATAGGGCCTGATGTGGGCTCCATGTTCTTATCCTGTAATCCCATCTTTTGGTAGACATGATAATAAAGGACATTGACAGAGCTCCCATCATCAATTAAGACTTTATGAACCAGGTGATTACACACTTGGACAGAACATATTAAAGGATCATTATGAGGTTGGACCAAACCTCTACAGTCTTGGGATCCAAAGCTAATTTCAGGAATATCTAAGCATTCAGACTGATAAGTATTGGAACAACCAGCAGTTCTAACCTCATTCTTTAGATGATTCCTGGAAGCTGGTGGACCAAAGATAACTGAGATTTCATTGATAGGTCTCCTAGGCTGGTACCTATTAGCAGGATTTGGCCGGTCCTCCTTCTGAGTCTGATCTTTTTCCTCCTAATCTTTGGCAAACTTCTTATACTGGCTAAAGAATCCCTTTCTGATGAGGTCTTCCAGGTTGTTCTTCAGCTGCACATAGTCCTCTGTGGAGTGACCTGAGCATTAATGGAAGTCACAGTATTTGTTAGGATCTTTACCAACCTTTGACCTTTTCGGTGGTCTGGTTCATTTGTCTTCATTCTTATGAGCTGCAAATATCACTGCCCTGTCTGTGTTGAGTGGAGTAAAGCTTTCAAAGATTGGAGGAAGAGGTGTTGTTGCCTTTTCCTTCTTCTTCTTTTCCCTCTTCTCCTTCCTTCTCTTCTGGGCAGTTGAGGGTGACTTGTCATCCTTCTTGGCTACAGTGGCACTGCCTGGTGGTGCAGTCTTGTTGAACTCTTCCAGGGTGATGTAATCATCTGAGATACGCATGGCTTGGGCCAGGGTTTCCACCTTAGAGTTAGTAAGGTGGTCCCTGAACGGACCGGGTCCCAGACCATACTGTAAGGCCATAATTACCACATCAGGTTTTGACCTAGAGACCATTATGGCCTCCTTGTTGAACCTGGTAAGATAATCACGTAAGCTTTCATCTTTACCCTGTTTAACTGACATGAGTWCWACTGACGATTTTTCCCTTCTTCTACCACTTATAAAGTGGTTTCTGAACTGGTCGGCCAGGTCACCAAAACTGTGAATGCTACCAGGTGGAATATTCCGAAACCAGGCTTGAGCAATTCCAGTCAACGTGGTAGGGAAGTATTTACATCAGCTTGCATATGCAAATTCATCGAGATACACATGTCCCTCATAAAGGGCCACATGGTCATCCGGGTCTCCAGTACCATCAAACTTGATATGGCCTGGTATTTTGACTTTTTGAGATCGAGCTCTCAATATTTCTTCATCAAATGGTGATGAGGACGGATACCTGATTCCAGCAGCTGCATACGTTGCCGCCTGACCTGAGGTGGCTTCTGTGGCTGGCTGGCTTTGTAATGGACCTGGTCCTCCTAGTCTGTGGAAGGCCGAGAGTCGATTCCCCAGTCTATCATGAACTGACTGTCCACGCCTGGTAATCTCTGGTGTATATCCAGCAGATATTGGTCGAGGACTAGGTCTGGATGTGCCTGGTCTGTCATGATGACGGTGTACCGGGCTTGCATATCTGACTTCAGGTCTTTCAACATCCTCTTCAAGCATATCCTCCATTGATAGGGATGACCCATATGATGGAGAAGATGGTAATTGGGGAGGTGAGTAACTCAGCCTCCTTCTGACATGTGGTTTGGGTGGTCTCCTAGACCCACTCGTCTGGCTGTGGCATCTTCGTGTGGAATGACTTGGAGTAGGTGTATTTGGTCCATAGGGGTCATGCTCCTGTGTGGTACCCACTCCAGAGGTGCTTCCAATATATCCAGAGGACGCCAACCCAACACGTCTAAGAATATTCTTTGCATACTCCACCTGGTCTGCACTGGGTGGAATAGAATGGCCTTGAGTTCTCCTGGAGGGAGAAGGTGTTTGATGATGATTTCCACCAGGTCCCATAGAGCCAGTATACTGGTTTCTTGGTCTTGGTGGTGGTAAATTTTGTGATGGTGGTGGCATGGTGTTTCGGCTACCATGGTACCTTGCTGACCTAGAACGCCTGGAGGAACGGCTCCTAGCGGTTAAAGAGACTTCATCTGGCCTTCTAGAGTCAGGCCTGCCAACAGGCATCATATCGGGGTTGGATGCATCCATTTTTCAACCCACACAATATGTGGCACTACGACCCTCCTTCTAACGCCAAATTGTTGGTACAATAATTGGTATCGCTGACGTGACAGTGGCTAACGAGCCGGTGCTGGTGGAATTGAACTTGACTTGCAATCCAAGTACCTACAAAACTCAGGTGAACTACCCTGGGGCAACCCAGGAACAGCCCCTTCGATGGAGGTGTTAGAGTTTAAACCAGGTAGTTTAGTAATTTAGAGAGAGAAAGTAGGTAAAGAGTATTTATGTGAACTTACCAGGCTTGGGCGGCCTAAGACTGATTTTTATACTACCGTATGCATGGGTGCATGTGTCTCCTTAATGACAAGTGTCACACAGATGACCAAGTGTATGCATGACCAAGTCATCCACAGTTAAACAGATGGAGGTGTCCTATGCATGTATCACCTTTTGACCGAGTGGAAAGTGTTTTGACTCCCTTTGGGCCTTGATTCATGTGTGTTGTCGGCCCACTGGGTATATGTATATGGGCCTTGGTATATATTAGGTCTGGTAACTAATATGTGCCAACAATATGTAATCATTAGTTTTTCTTACATTATTTTTTTTGAGATGATACGGTTGACAGTAAGTAAAGTGAGTATTAAGGAAAAAGTAAAATAAAGTTTTATACACTCGAAAAATAGCGATTCTCTAAAATACCCATCCTAATGAGGCCATGAGGGGTAATTCAGAAAAACAAGTTTAGGGGTATACAAAGCCTTGAAAAGTTCGGGAAAAATTATGTATTTTTTGTTTTTGTGAAAGTTTTAAACCTTTAATTTGATTTTCTTTGTAGTTATTTAAATGTATGTAATCATTAGTTTTTCTTACATTATTTTTTTGGGATGATACGGTTGAAAGTAAGTAAAGCGAGTATTAAGGAAAAAGTAAAAATAAACTTTTATACACTCGAAAAATAGCAATTCTCTAAAATACCCCTCCTAATGAGGCCATGAGGGGTAATTAAGAAAAATATATCAAAGTTTAGGGTTATACAAAGCCTTGAAAAGTTCGGGGGTATTTGAAAAAAAATTTCTTATAATTTTCTTAGGATGTAATTTGTGTACGGTTGTATCTTGATAACTAAAAAAGTCATTAATTGCTTACAAAAGAAAGAGGGCGAATGAAATGAGGGTTCAGACCCTCTAAAGTTGAATAATGGTAAAGCCATAGAATTGTAAGAATGAGATAGATTTTTTAAATATTTTAATTTTCAAATTTTAAATTTAGGTTATTTCATGGGGTGTCCCTGAAATTTAAAGTATTTCACTTGATGTCCTTTCAAAATTCATGTGGTGCTCCATTTTACCAAAATAATTCATAAAGGTGTGTTCTTTTCAACTTATCTTAACTTATTGTTACTTATTTGTGAGAGTAAAAAGTAATGATTATACTTATTAGTACTTATCTGATTTTTTTTACTAGTAGTACTTGTCTGATCTTATTTGAACTTATCTTATTCAATAAGTACTAAAAATTAAATAAGTTGGAAAGAACAAACCCTAAGTTAGAGAAAGTGGCAATTTTGATGAATTTTTTTTGGGTTGAATGAAAGTGTTATAAGATGAGATTTAATGAATAAGTTTGACTGTTTTGGTATCATGTGAAACGCGTGAAAAATTACATAATGAATGACATTTTAATTCCAAAAAACTCAATGAAATTACCATTTTTTATGAATTATTTTGGTAACGATGACACACCGTGAAATATGAAAATGCTTAGAGTACCATGTAAAATATCATAAATTTTAGGGGCACCCCATGAAAATCCCATTAAATTTAGGGATTTTTCCTCATATACCTCTGTCTTTTGGGTTAATAACTTATATACTCCTGTGTTTTTTGAAATAGCCCATATACCTCTGACATTAGAAAAAATAATTGAAATACCCTTAATGAAGGAAAAATCCGTTAAATCACTAACAATGTTATCTCTTAACCACACTCTAACCCTGTATGTTGACTTGTCTCTTGGTTAATTTTAGCCGTTGCACTCTGAATTCCCTCGCGAAGCTTATTTAAGTGGGGGATTTTCTTCAATTCCTCTTTCTTTTGTTCCCATCTTCTTCTCCCACGAATCCCTTTTTTTTTTTTCCTTTTCTTCTTCTCCCACGATTCCCCTTTTTTTCTCCTTTTGTTCTTCTCATGTCTCCTTCAATTGTAGATGCAGTGGACGAAATTCTTCATTCGTTGGTGTTCGATATTAAGCGTTGCAAATACAAGAAGAAAATGGATCTGAAGGTTTCAGGGTCGATTAACAACCCTAATAAGTTTTACTACAAATGTGTTGAGTATGGCACAACTATTTTTTAGGTTGTTCCAACATGGAAAAGCTGATTGCAGAATTTGGTGTTGGTGATGGTGATTCTACTTGTGCAATTAAGGGTAAAATTGATGTTGTTGTAAGGGGAATTAGGTTAATTGGGTTTCTATTTGTAGTTCTAATTGTTTTAGTTGTTCTAAAAATGTAACTTGGTTTGATGGAAATAGCAAGAAATGTTAAGTGGGTTTAATTTTGTTAGGTTTGTTTTGGTGTTGAAGTACTCTGGATTTTAGGGTTTGTAAATGGGAATTGTTTGATGTAATGTAATGTTTAATGTTGTGTTAATGGAAAAATTCAGAGTTATTGCAATTATAAGTTGTTGATTTGGAAACATACATATTGCAAATATACTGCAAGCTTAAGGTAGCTAAAAATTGCAAACATAGATATTGCAAACACTCATTCTAAAGCAGTAGCTAATAATTCCATACAGATTTAGCAATCTGTTTTGTTTCATCCAGCAAAATATAGCAACATACATGTTCTTATAGACTTAAGGTAGCAAAAGATAAAGACAGACATGTTCATTCCAACAGATATGTTCAAAAACACTAAACTAAACTAAGTCATCTATTTTATCAAGGCTCCACCTAGGGTTGGGGAAATGAGACTGTAGACACCTAAATGTGTCTCCCCAAATGAGTAACCGATGATGAAACGTACCACGTTTCGTGATCGATTTGACTCTAAAAGACACAGTTGAACTCGTAAAAAGCTCGAAGTATGTGAAGTCAAGCTCAAAATCATGTGTCGAAGGTCAAATAAGAGGCAAAAAGTATTTTCTTGTATTTCTTTTATTTATTTTCTATCGTTAGTATTTTCTACTTGGTTTTAGGATTTTTTAAAAATAATTTCTAATGGTGATTTTCATGATTTTCACTTTTCATTGCATTCTTCTCATTTTTCTGAGTTCACCAGTATTTTTAGATTTTTTTTCCGATTTTTCTATAATTTTCTATGAATTTTACAATATTTACAAAAATCAAAATACGCAAGAAATACATAGAAAAATCAGAAAATACTTTAAAAATACCCAAAAATACTTGGAATGTTCTGGAACCCTCTAGAACCATATTTCTTGCAAAAGAAGTGTCCAGGTTCATGCAAAATCCAAAAAGAATCCGAAAATCTTCGTATAATATTGAAAATACGTGAGTGTATATACGCTCCATTGAGCGTATATATGCTCCTTGGATCGTATATACTCAAGATCAAAGGGAGAATCAGAATATTCAAGTGTATATACGCCCAACTGAGCGACGCTCATTTTGAGCGTATATACGCTCGTTTTTGGTTTTTGTGCCTATAAATACTCTCTTTCGCCTAATTTCCGAGGATACAGCATACGTCGCTAGGCTTCACGTACTCTCTCGCTCTCTCACTCATACTCTCTTATTACTAAAAACACGAAATACGAGTTCTAATACTCTTTTTGAATCAAATCGACGAGCGAAATCAAGGTATAACTATGAGGTTACTCACCCAAAACCTCCATTTCGCATTCTTCTAACTTGATTAATAACTATTCGAGTCTCAATTCAACTAATAAAATGTAGAAACCCACCTTTTTAATCGCTTCATGTAAATATGTAGGATTAATTATCACTTTTTGTTGTTTTCATTTTCATTAACTTTATTATCCTTCTCATTTTATCGTTGTCATTAATGTTGCTTGTCATTACTAACGTCTTCTTTGCATTTTGTATAGC